>VOMN01037813.1:0-28641 GCA_014899125.1 Orchestia grillus
GTCTTCAAGACGAAGCTGGATAACTTTCTACAAACTATCCCCGATAAGCCTCCCTTGTCTCACTATCATCAAACGGTAGAGGAAACGGCTTTATTCAACAGCTCGAGGATATGCTAAGGCATGCCATGCACACAAAGCGGTGGCGCCCCAGTGTGGCCGAGGCGTGAAGGCCGAAACATCTCTAAGGTATCTAAGGTATAAAACTCTTGGCTAAGTTGACAGGTCATTCACCTCAATGACTGATAATAAATTAATTTACTGCTTCATATATGTAAATGTTTAAAACGTACACATTAAAATGTTTTATTTGCTGTTCCAAACTCCAGCCCTGTCCGTCCTTCTTACGACTGAACCTTCATTGACATCCGCTGGTGGCTGTCTTTGATCAAGACCACTACTGGTAAGTGCAAGCCCGATTACAGAAAACTTTGTCTGTACGATGTATAAATGCATGTATTAAAGTCATTTTCTTTACTCACTAGATATCTTTACTGAAATTACATCGATTTTCACCAAGTTTTCCAAGCCCTTGTACATATTTTTTTACATATGATTACTCGTTTCAATAGTTTCTTTAAATTATCAGTAACTGCCAGATGCCGCATTACGTGTTTACGTTATTGTGGCGTGAGATAAAATTAGCAATTCTCAACATCAGACCGAAATTTTAAGCCTATATTACAGTTGGTGTACAAAGCAAAATTTGTTTATTCATTCATCTAACAGTAAAAGTTACCTACAAATTTGCATAGCTTCAATCCAACATGAGCTACGAACATAAGAGCCACATTATAGCAAACACTTCTTCTAACTTTCAAATCATTAGTTCCACCTCGTATTGAACTCTTTCAGTATTATGAATTATCTTCTGTGAATTCATTTAAAATAAAATTGACGTATATAATCGCCTGAATAAACTTAGAAATTAATCAAAAGTAATGAGCCACCATATATAACATATATATTATTTAATTATGCCAGAACTATTTTGAATTAAATTCTTTGTATTTATTTAAAAAAAGATTGACGTAAGCAATCGCTTGGATAAACTTAGAAGTTTATCAAAAGGAATGAGCCTACCATTTATGCCAATAGAATTCCATTAGTGTGCAATAACTCTACGGGTTTTACTGCCTGTATTTAACTATCTCTGTTTGAATTAGGTAACCCATATAACCGAGATTTTGGGTACAGGATTAACGGGATTGCGAGTACCTGCCGAATAAACATTCATAAACTGATCACTTTCTCCAATAAACAATATAAATATATTCGACCTTTAGGTGTTGTTTGAGAGCTTTATCAATAATTCAGTTACGTCAAATTGAACAACATGTGTAGAAATGGCAATCTTAAGTTGGGTGTCGGCCTAACATAAAAAATGGAAGCTAGTCAAGTATATCAACGGAAACTATTAATAGCATACTTTTATACTGAAATATTTGAAGAAATATGGTATCTGGTGAGACACAGAATAATTTTAGGTTTTTGAAAGACTTACTATTTCGAATTAGTTCTAATGGCTATCGGTGTTAATACTTCCGGCGTCTTTACAAGTTTCGCTCGCGTATGTTACTTTAAACACTTTTATAATCAAAATTAATTATCAAAAGATCCATTACAAAGGTAAATATAAAGGCAGCAAAGGATATATTAATGTCATGAATGAAAGATTTGATTTATAATTAGATGCACACTGATCTATACTTGAGTAAAAAATACATTCATAATATACTCATGAATTTCACAAGGCATGTTCTATACACAGAATTTGTATGTTTTCGCACAGTTTTTCCCGGAAACTTTTACAATGGAATTAGAATACAAAATCTAGCACAATGTAGCAAAAACCTCCAAATTCACATAATTTTGAGTCACAGTTCAACTTTTTAAAACTATCAGGTTCACATTCCGTTGCGTGGGCTGAAAATCAGTTCGGTGTTCATCATACACACTAGGCGAAAGGACTAATTGGTAGACCCACTATGGAGCCAATCCTCTCAGACTTAGAATGTAGCAGTTAATGAAAAAAACTCTTTCTAATTACGTATTCGGCAGCGTTGAGATAACCACATTATTATCTCCCTGGACATGAAATAAGTCACCTAGAATTTTTCAAGAACCAGTTATTTATCCCATTGATCAATTTATTTTTAAATCTGTGACCGAAATTTAGGTTATATGCAAGTACTGAACAGTCATCAGTCTTCATTCAGAGCTGGCAAGATATAGATTTGTTACTGAGTTGTCACATAGCGATGGGACGGAAGCAAAATGTATCAGGCGGTAGATGAGGCTATTTCAATTAACCGAGCTAAGCAGCACCGAGTTCCCTGGTGTTTCATCCCATTTTATCATGCAGGTTTACCAACAATGGAAATAATCCTACACGTACGGTAATTCAAAGCAAAATTGTGGTCGAATGAAATTTATAACCAATTCTAACCAAGAAACATGGCCGCTGCCGTGGGTCCGGCATAGTTGACCTGAATCGTTCAACGTCAAGGATTGAACTATTACGAAACGTCAATGATAGGGCTCGTAAACAGCCGATGTTAACTCCTGCCCATAAGACTTCTCGTTTAAACTGGACCAAACACGCACATTTGTAGAGGAGTGGAGAAGTGTCATGTGGTCAGATGATTCACGATTCCGTCTATAAGAGTGATGCCCGCCGCCACTCTCATCGAAGACCTCATGAAGCCTTCAACGAAGCTTGTGTGGAAAGGGCGACGCAAGAAGAAGAAGACTCTGCCATGATTTTATGCTGTTTCAACTGCACGAAACTGGGTCGTTTAGTTGGCGCATCTGTCAAACTAAACCAACATGGCTACATGGAGCTGCTTGATAACCAAGTTTTGCCATTTACGCAATATATGAATGGAGAAGCATGTTACTTTGCCTATCTATCAGGATGACACTTGCTGGGTGAATTGAGCAAGAACTGTCATTAATTGGCATAATGGTCATTCAAAAAATACGGGGCAGGTAGATTGGCCAGCTAAGTCGCCTGACATAAACCCAATGGAAAATTTTTAGAACTATCTAGAACGACAAGTTAGGCGTCGAGAAAATCGTGTACGCACTGTGGCCGCATTACGAGATCAGTTGATCAAAGAGTGGTTTAAAATCGATCAGATGTACTTGTACAACCCAACCCAAGCTTTTTTGCATTAGCCTTATTTTGTCTAAAAGGTAAATTACTCAGTTCTGAGCAATAATATTCGTTAGGTATGTTGACAATACTAGCATGCACATATGTATAAATTTTTGATTCAGTCCTGCGCAATAGTTAATAAACTAGAACGACGCCATTGTTTGAAGAACATGCCTTGAAAATTTTCAGTTGAAATGAGTCGCAGTAAGGGCCTTAATAACCAAGGAGAGGCAAAGATTGTGTTTAAATTGTTAACAGTGAGTTCGTAAGCGACATAGTAGCTACTTTGGGCCCTGGTGTCCGTGCTATGAAAAAGTATCTCATAAATCCTGAAGCCAAGAGCAAAAGAAAAGGCAAGGGAAAATGTAAGAACCCGGAAAGACTTGATCTGTCAAGAGTGACATAGCATACAAATACGCAAGAACCCTCATCCAAAAAGCAAAAATATCTTTGAGGATGTTGGACAAGGCCATGTATCGAAAACGACTCGAACTCGAATGCTGAGAAGTTTGGCAAGACACGTTGTGCCCGACATGAGACACCCTGTGAAACAGATACATAAGGATTCTGGAATGAGCAAGAACGCACATGAAACAGGATTTTAAGCCCCTCCTCTTCACTGATGACATGAGTGCTACCCTCGAGAGACCTGACGAGTCAGTTTGGTTTCCAGAAACGTCTTCACGCACCCAACGTCTTCGGTGTCTACAATGAAGAGGAGGTGTTATGATATGGACAGGAATTGTTCACAATGATTTAGTGGGTCCTTTTAGAATACTTGAAGGTGTAAAACTGACTGCAGCGGCCTATGTCGACTTCCTGACGTAGATGGTTGCTCCGTGGCTCCCATGCCACGGAACAACCGAGATCCCCTGCCATCAACAAGAAGTTGGTTTCTATGCATGGTAATGCCCGTCGCTTGCTGCAGAGGATACGGTAGAATCTTTGAATACTCTTGGGTGCAAACATAACTGAATGATAAATATGGCCAGCGTGTTTTCCTGACATGAACCCTGTGGACAACCTGTGGTCACTTCTTAAACAACGTCTTTATCACTGGCCGCGGATTTTTCGCCAAGGCTCACCGTGTGAAGTGAACTTGAAACTCGTGCGAAAGGTATCACTGCGAATGAAATTACAAATTTGATTAAATCTATGGACAGACGTCTCTTGGCTATTGTTGGAGCACGTGGAGAGTACATTAATCATTAGTGTATTTCCCGTACAACGTGTTAAAAAATATAGGAATTGAAATGTTTGTGATTTTCATACCTTATTTCTGTATCCTTATTTAAGCTAATAATTTTGTAACTCTTGTATTTTATAGACTCGTCATGTCAATGTAGAAAATTATTTCACGGTAAAAATTCAACTAAATTAAATACATTCAAAAAAGTTTCTTAATATTTGACTGATCGAGGTAAAACTTTTGTATAACAGTCAAGCCCTCATACGGAAGCAACTGTCAAAATTTGGAAATCAAATACATTTTCAAGTTAACGGTTAAAAAACCACCTTACACAAAAGTTTGGCACAGGCCGCCATTATTCGCCACCATTATCCGTGCTCGTAGAGGTCCTACGCCGTATTAGAAGTTGCAGGTGACCAATTTTTCGTCCGTGGAGCTTATTGATGCACTTCTGAGATCCCATATTCATGGCAAACTTTGCACATCAGTCCAGTGTTGTACCAGCCCTCACCAGTCGATACGTGACTCACCATGCACCAGCAGCAACTTAGTCTCATCTTTGTCCAGATCCCTAAACTCTGCATCCCTACAGGGTAATTTAAAAAATAATAAACATTCGTTGCTGTGAAACATTTTTAAAACGTTTCATAAAAAAAGCTAGGATAGTCAGCCCGTATTATAAATTTTTAAAAATCTTGCCCTCTTCATAATTGTTCACGATATTCTTTCATTTGAATAATCAAATAATCGAGTAGTATTTCATTTCCACGTTTCAAAGTCCCGAGATTTGACATCAAATGACACGTACAATCACTGTACGCTTGCATCGACTACTAATATTTAATCATATTTCAAGACCTGAAAATTCGAAAGTTCAAAATATGACGTATTGAGTTCCCTGAAAATCCACTGCGTAATATAAAAAGCAATTTTCTCTCTCGTTTATTCTTAATATTGCCAGTAGCTTTACTTCAGCTTGGAGCTTTTGGGCACACCGTTCTTCCTAGACGGCATCCCTGCAATTTTGGATTCGATATTGATCCGGAATTCCTTTATTCAGTCTTTTTGTTTCGTCTAGGGGCAAATAAATTCACCAAGGTTTGAAATTGTTTTCCAAATTGAGCCAGAGTCTCTTCCTCCACAGTTCTCAGGCTCGCCTTCTATGCCGGCAGAAGCGCTGGAAATCAAGAGCCACGAATACAAAAAACAAATGACAACCCATTCGTTAGATTTAGAGCATTCAGCTGACGCTCTACCATTTTTAGTAAAAATGAATATAAGGAGGACTCATGCACGCACTAAAATTTTTCATTTTCCGGAAACAATTTTCCAAGAGTTTTTCTTAGGGGTTTTTGTGCATAAATAAAAGGATTCTTGTACTCTAACGTCAGGGTTTGGGCGAGATTTAGATGCAACGCGCTGGAGCCACTTGATGCTCAAGCAGATCAGAGAGCTCAACTTGACTAACAATGCATGCCGTGCGCTGCGTCGGGGCTTACATCAAGAACAAAAACACAAGACAACAAAACAAAATGAAAGTCTGAAGAAATTGAAACACCACTTCTTCAGAAAATCTTAACATGCAATATTGACCATATGCAACAATAAATGTGTATTTCTATGTATGATACATTGCATGCACAAGTTGTGTCGTTGTACTATCTGATCATTGCCTTTCTACTCGTTTGAAAAGTAATTAGCGACGAATGAACATATAAATATTTTATTCGCGCGAGAGCTTTAAGCTTTGACGAACAATGAAAGTGCGCGGGCAATTTAATTAGCTGACTCTCGTGAACATTTTTCTGCTAACATAAAACCGTTGTTGACCCGAGGCTTCTTCAGAAGAGTAATTTAACAAATTTCCATTTATTTTTAAAAACTCGATCCTCTCAGGGAAAACTTACAGACACTGGATGCTCCTGACGCTTGGGTAAAATGCTTAGAAATTAATAATTTGGAACACTAAGAGCTAAGGATACAGCGTATGTAGTTTATTACTGTTATTATTAACAATTTTTTCTTGATTTCTAAAAACATCTGGTGAAAATGAATGCATTTTCCTTAGGTGTCAAGAAAAAAATGCATTAAAATTGTAACACAGGTTGAAAATAATATTTGATTCACTCGAGGGACCTACAGTGGGGGACAAAAGTGGATGCACTCATGCGATTTTATTTTTTATTAAGCATCTAACCGGCTAACCTTCGTTGAACTCACACAGAGTATACACTTTATACGTGGAGTGAAAATGTGAAACAAATTTTTCCTTTTGCAGGTATATGGTCTCACATACACACATAAAATATACGGCGCGGGACAGAAGTATTCGACCAAAATATTTTCCCAAGCTAAACATTTATTTGCGAAATTTTTGTAGGCAATTACTGCTAGAAGACGGTGCTCAAATGATAAAATTAAGTGTTCTTGAAGACGGTTTTCATATCATAAAATTAAGCGTTCGCAAGTTTCTGGTGGCATGTAAGCCATTCTTCAACGCCTACATTCTTAAGTTCTTCAAGATTTATCGTATTTCTCTAAGAACCTTCTTCAGTATTAACATAGGTTTTCGATTGAACTGAGGTCCGAAGAGGGGCTTGACCACACGAGAATATGGAATTTTTTCTCAATAAACCATTCGAATGTTAATTTTGCCTCGTGCTCCAACGTCCATTTACGTTTTTAGAATAAACTCTTCGCATTTGGAATGAGACTCTTCTCTAGTATTTGACGGTACAGGGCATCATTCATCTTTTCATCATTGATATGAAGTGCACCAGCGCCATGTTTTGGGAGCCACCCTAAAACACTGCTACCTCCACACTTCGCAGTTAGGATACTATTGTGCCTCTAATAGGTAGGTGAGTCGTAGGTCTTATACTCTCCACACATGACGAGCGGAATTACAACAAAACTATTCTTTTTTGGATTGAATACACCTAATTACAGTCTTTCAAAATGTATGTCCTTTCTACGAGTGTTCTTTAGCAAAGCTTAGACGGCTTGCAACGTGGTTTTTGCACAGAGTGGGACTTTCAGGGTGTGAAACTTTTGATTCCATTGTTGTTAAGTTCTCTCCTGAAAGTTCTATCACTTTTTTTTGTCCCACAGGTTTCCAGGTCAGTTTTTAACTTTTTGCAAGTCATCATGAGCTCATTTTAAATCTTCTTAATCAAAAGTCGACGAGACCGAAGATCAATCTTCCGTGAAGCACAGGACCTTGTAAGTTAACAGGTACGTCATGTTCTTTAAACCTGCGAATTATTGAACCAACGACGATAGAGCATGGCACATTAATCTGTGTAGAAATCTTTCTCTACAATATTCTTTGAAAAATGGAACTGAATTATTCTCGTCCGTAGATATTCTGAGATTTCTTTGGCTTTCGACATGACGTTCCTTAGATGACTGTATGCTACGACGGCTCATCTATGACTAAAAGACTAATTACATCCGAAACCAAGTTGTTTTTCTTTATCGAAACATGTAGAATGTTAAACAAGCTATTCAGATATGAATTGACTGAAAAAGAACAATGATTATCGTATAAAAATTGTATTACCGAAATGGATACTTTCATCATGTGCCATGTATGATTTTACCGTACTTGAAATCGTTTACCAATAAAGTTTTATTCTTTGTCTTACAAATTCCTTTTGTTAACTAGAATCTATGTTCTGTTGAAGCTTTGATCATATTGGCTTGCTAGACGTTTAATAAAAGTGGATTTTAAAGCGAGCAATTACTTGTGTCCCCTACTGTATGCGAACATTCTTTTAGTCCCGTCTATTCAAGATACAATGTAAAGTTGCCTATGTTACCTCAAAACGTGTATTAAGAGATAGAGCTTAGATGAGCACTGCCTGTGGTCATATGCAATACATTAGTTAGCCCGCGCGATGATGTGGGAATTCTTGACGAGTTTGCCGAGCTTCACGCGCTATGCAGAGCTTTTGATTCTGATAAACATTGCAGAGATTCCGCGGAGCATCCAACTTTGGCGCTTGCTCCAAGAGTTTATGGCTCCATCAAGTTGGGTTAGAGGGAGGTTATATCAGTCGAGTCTTCGCCGCCATACACTTTCCCTCGCGCAACTTCCTCCTGTATTTTCATTGTGTTCATTAATGAAATTCTCAAAACAGGCTTCACTATTCTGTTTCATGAATCTATGATTATTGCGACGAAGGCTTAGGAAACTCGTACGAGTGAGCAGATTTATCTGGGGGAAACGTGAAATTCAGTTCCGTTTGAAACGCTGAGATCATTAAAATTAAAACAATTTTGAAGTAATGCGTAACATAGAGGAATGTACGCTAGTACGTGAGCCTCACCGAAAGTCTAATGATACAAGCAATGCATAAAGTAGTGGAACAGATGTCCTCGAGTGAAGAGAAAATTTTGTCTGCAATTTGAATCAGTTAGCTTCAGACTTAAGCAGTCTCGTCATATTTCAGACCTCATGAATGGTCACTATTTGAAACTAAAATTAAACTTTGTTGTTTCGCGAAGACCTAACGTAACTGAAAACTTTTGAACAAAACATCGCGAACTTCTGAAGATATGATTAGTAGAATTAAATTGAGACAATGGGACAAACAATTTGTTGTTGATTTCTGAAAACGTGCGTCAACCAATACCGAGGAAAGCGACGCATTAAAATTAAGTTTAGTGGCACACAACCGTCAAGCGGCATCAGCTGCACACTAGAGCCACTTCCTGGACACGCGTCCTCCACACGAGTGCAATCTCTGAAAACCAAAATTCAGGCGGACTTCAGGATATCGGAAAGATAACTTCATAAAATAATTATTTTTCAGAATTTTATTCCGTTTCTAATGAAAATGGAACTTTAGAGCAAATGAAGCCGTTAATTAAATACTCATTTGTTCCTAACTATTGCACAATTTTGCTGGCGGAAAAAAATAACTTTTATTAATGGCCAATCTCAACGTGTCCAAAAACAAGTACGCTACATATATTTTCAATAACTGAAATAAATGTTTTCTACACTTATCATCGTTTAGTGTGAAGTTATTTAGCTCTTCAAATTTGTGGAAATATTAAATGATATTGTTACCTACCGAGTGTAAATAGCACACGAGCATTCATCACCTGTTTTCAATAATGTGGAGAAATAAATTTCTTTTCTCAATGATATTTGTGCGAAATGAGCCCTTAAGGTCATAAAAGCAAACAATACTCAGTTGATAGAGGTTAAATTAGCTTCATTGAATTTTTTATTTTCTTAACATTGCTATTATCTTCCTAGAACTTTACAGATACTTTGTATCTTTGTTCTAAGGCGCGAAATTAGAGAAAGCTTGAAGCTTACAATATTTCCAGAAGAGCCCAATAGCTCATGAATGCAAATTCTTAGGCTACTTCGACATCTAATTAAATAGAGACACTTGCCATTTTGTGTTTCTTCATTTCTCGAAGAATCGCCGGGAGCCAGAACCATTTCCTTAAGAATCCCGGGATAGCTTTCGAGTTCACTCAAAAAATGCGACGCTTTATCTCGCCTGCATTTACTCGGCTGATTTGTTTCATTTTACGAAACGCTGCCGATAAAACTCGGAGTTATTATTCAGAACTTGTTCGCTGCTTCACGGTTTAAGGTCTCGCTATCTTCCAGCATAATACGTTTGCCAAGTAAACCTCATTTCAGCTATTTTCTTTCATTTGCATTCATTTATTCAGAAAGAAACTCTCTTTATTCCCACATCCTTCTGATAAATTCTTAAAATTTTACCAAACATGCTTTTCAAGGCAATCATAAGTGCTACCTGAGTTACTATCCGAAGCATATTTTTCAATCACTGTAAAAACAGGAAAGCATTCACGGCACGCACTGAAAAAAGTGGCAGATGAAACGAGTTCCAGTGCTAGCACAACGCCCCATCCCCTTAGTTTGAAAAACCTCAGAATGTCGCCTGTGAAGCAACCGGCTCATTTGTATTCATGGGACCAGGACAGACGCCTTCTGAACAGTGTTTGCTCGGGCAACCTTTGAATTGAAATCTACTTGTGTAATGCGTTCCGTATGAATAACTGTTAGATTCGCGCACATTGGCACGCACGTCTGGGTAAGTTGGATTTTACTCTGACAAAAGCATGATCACACAGGTCTTAGAATAGTCTGAGCGTGATGTTGTACCATGCAATGGGGAAACTTGAGACTTGCTTCGGTCCCTATGTAATCGTTCTCATAACGAAGGACACGCGTTCGCAAGACCAAATTAAGAACATTCTGTATTGAATTTTAAGGTTTTAGAAGGGCGAGAGGGGATATTATACAATGTAAATCAATAATGACAAAATAGTCTTGAAGTTTCAGGCAAAAGATCATAGAAGTGAGCTAAAAATAAGTGAATTGATAATAGAAAGTGATGAAATTGAGCGGTTCTTAAAGTTAAACAAATAATTCTACTAATCTGATGGAATAATATTGAATATTCAGGAATTTAATCTAATTTCAAATCAACACCAGAAAGTGAGTAACCTCTATTAGCATGATGACACAGTGAAAAGAAAAAGAACTGGTGTGACAGAGAGAAAGGTGCTGGGTGTTTATTCAACTGTGTGAATAAACAGATTGCTGGGTAGATGGGTGCTGCCTCACCGACACACTTCGAATTTTCTTCTGCTCAGAGTAGCAAAATGAATTGATGATTCTACTACGGCAACCTTTTATTCTTTGTTCTTCCGTCGAGGTTGAATGAAAATCACAACTACAAATTCATAAACACTAGTTAATGTACTAGGCAGTTTCATAACTTTCGTAAGTGCTTATAAGAACAGTCTCAAGTTTTCATTTTGTTGATCTGTTGATAGAGTGCTTGTACATATGTTTTCTCACACAAGATTGTTCTCGTCTAGAGAATGTCAGGATACCCGAAAGTGTGTTCAATAACTGTGTTGAAAATGAGCATTGTATCTTATGACACTTTTTGATAAGCCTGTGACATGAGGGCGAATCCCAATCATCCCACACGCAACAAACTCGTCCTGATTGTCAATTTGGTTCACCTTGTCTCACTTCCTGTAAAAAAGAAATGTGAGGCTGATGGCCTCTGTTACAATGCTTTTCGATTTCTTTTCAACATCTAATTTTTCATGGAAGGTTCTCAGGTACAGTGTATTTGTACCAAAATAAATTAATAGCGGTATCCATTCCTTCATGGAAGAAGGTACTGAGGTATTGTTTAGCGGTATTTTGCATTTGGCCTGTAATTATCCCTCTACAATTGGGAGGAAGCCTTCTGTAGGAAAGATTTAAGGAGAAAGTTTTTGAGTTTGAATTTCGAGTTTTTCTCGGTGCACCAGCTGAGTTCATACTTCGATGTTGGTGTCGTAGAAAACCGGTAAATATATCAAATGATCTTCGCAGTTATTTGTAAATTTTCATCGAGCTATGGGTAACAGACTTTATCTCTTTACAAATTAAATTATTCTTGCTAGAGTGATGCATTCAGCTTTGTGGAGAACCTAGCTACAGCCTTATGTACATATAATATTAGGCTACATTTAGTTTTCCACGATAAACTATCAGCATCCCTATGAAAGTGGATTTTGAAACCTATACAGGGTGTTGGGGAAAAAGAAGTACTAAATTTTACACCTACCAGAACGTGGCAAACTAAACGCTTTTGCCCTATGAATCAGCGAAAAAATTATTATTTTTTGAGATATATAGCTGTTTAATGTTTAAAAATAGAAAATACAAGGACAAAATTGCTCACAAATAACTTATTTATACACTTACTAAACAGAAATTGCTCAAAGTTTCCACTCCACATCAATGCACTTATAATGTTTTCTGCTTGAGGACTGATAGATATCGTGGAGAAAACCTGGCATTTCAGGAATACTGCCAAAAACTCCAGCAATTCCTGCCACGAGATCTACTTCTGATTCCACAGGTGTTGAATAAACAAGGTGTACTCGGGAAGTACTTCTTCAAAGAAAACTTCAAAGAAAGAAAGCAATTATTAACGTTGAAAGGTGATGACATAATTTAAGGTCCAATAATAGAGTTACGCAAGATACCAGCCCTAACATTTACACTGTATCGTTGTTGGTACGCGTGTTCAAACACGGTATGATGGTTGTTCATTTCCATGCATGATTGTTATGTAAATTCAATACCCCAGAAAGGGGGAAAGCTGTTTCATCCGAAAATAGTACAAGTTCCGAGAAGTTGGGATTCTGCAATTCCTTATTAAGGTACCACATTGCGAATTACACTCGATGTTCATAATCTTCAAGATTCAATGCTTGGACTCTTTGAAAGTGATATGGATAATAATGATTTTAATTCATTACGCTCTGAACTCAACGGTTCTGTAATCGGAGAGCTGCTGCAGCGTCACGCGTGCTAGCTCTTGGATTACGATGAAAATGGCTTAGCACGGCTTCCTCCAACATCTACACGCCTCTGACGACCAGCATCTCTTCGGTTTATTTCAAAAAACTACCGTTGTCACGTAGGCTTTGGTGTAATTTTGATAACATTCAATGACCAGGTATGCAACGGTTTGGAAAACGCTTTTGGTGTAGTCTAGCTGCCTGTCTGACGTTACCATTACCATCACCATGAGCACGGTGCACGTCTACCATTTCTGCGTCTCTTATCCGGTTCATGTTGTCAGCGCCGCGTCACAAAAGAGAATGAACAGCCACAAATAGGTCAGCAAGAAGTTACCTTCCTACATGATTTGGGACAACTAAGAATTTACCAGTCTAAACGTTTTCATCAAAAATCTCAAAAACCAAACTTTTTTTCACGAAGCTTGATAGAGGTCAAAGTGTTTAGTTTAGTTTAGTTTAGTTTGCCACTTTCTGGTAGGTATAAAATTTTGTACCTCTGTTTCCCTATGTATTAGGGTATATGTAAACGGTAAAGAGTTAATTTATGATTTAGTGAAAAAGCACTTGCGACAATTACAATGATGGTTATTTGGTTGTCCAGAATATCCATTTGATTATTTTGGACAGGTGTGCTGGTTGTTGTTGATGTTGACATTTTTTCGACCTTTAATTATTTCACTATAAACAATTCGGTAATGCTATAATTTTTTATGCTTGCTTTTTAGTAAGGTGGCACGAGCAATCATGTTAAGGTGATGTATTACGAGGACAATCCTGATATTGATTAATTGATATTTAAATCTTATGATGGCAAATTTTGAAAAGAAAAATAATGAATTGAATCAGGTCGTTAAGGAGGAATTCTAATTAAATGAAGTTTTTCAGCGTCTTACTGCATTTACTCACATAAGAATATGAGTCGACGAGAATCTTCTACATTATATTTAAGAATAAAGGAAATTGCGCAGCATTACAACATTTAAGACGTGTCAGTCAGTGCCACGAAGTAGTAATAATATGACTTGAGTAACACAGCCAAGAGGTTTAAGCCCTAATCTGTTTAATCGTTCCGTTTTTGAACTCACATCGAGACAGCTAAATTTCTAAAATACATGAATTACTGTCGAGAGAGAAATTAATTAACATGTATAATTTCTATTCTATTCTCGGGCACACCTAATTAAAAAGATACAAAAGACTTCATACAAATCAAAGTACTCAACTTATATACAAGTAGATGAACAGATATCGATTAATTCACAACGCTGAGTAAGTATAAACGTTTGAATGAAATGCAGCCGCAGTGTTCGTTGGACTTCAAGCTGCTCGTAAGAGCCGGTGGATCACAGGTAGAGATCCGGGAAGGCCCAGCACTGGCACGATTCTGACGAATGACGTGGGTTAGATGTAGACTGCTCAGAGCTAACATGATGTCTGTTCAATGTTGATGAGGTGGTTTTTTTTTGTGTTTTACGCCCAATCCAACGTAGTTGGCGATTCTTGAGAATGTTAAACGTTGATAATGCAATTTTCTTTCAATATTCGCCTAGTCCAAAGTAGATGAGGATTCTCGATGATGCTGAATGTTGATAATGCGGTCTTCCTATATCAAATTAAACGCCTTCGTTGATGAAGGAGAGGGCGTTGTGGCCCGATGAAGGTAGAAGTCTTGCGTTCTACATCTTACTTGCCATCTCTGACTCATAGTTGGAGTTGGAGAGTAGGATGATGAGGGTAAGAGCGAGACCCCAATGCCGTATAGTGTCTCGCACGCTCGGCCCTGGAATAATCTTCGGCTGTTATGGCCAACCATTTTGCACAGCGCACTTTAGGAGGGGTACGAACGCGCCCGACCTACGTATCGAGGGCGCGTGGGATGTGCCTATGACTGCCATATTAGATCATTTTTCCTTGAGTATAAAATAGAGGGGGATATCTGTATAACAGTATAAAAATAACCCTAAAAATAACAGAACCCTAAATCATGTACATAGATTGACTTTGAGAATGAATACTTTGGGGGAGGGGGGTGGATAAATCGTTCAAACTCCAATCAAACGCGGATACTCCTCGAGGGAAGTTGTGTGCCACGTCGGCTTGTGTCGAGGGAGGCAAAGTGTGTGACTTCTAAACGGCGGCGTTGGTGATGCCTTTGTTGTGTTTGGTCCACAGGAATTTTGTAGGTTGCGTCCAAAGGAATATCTTGCCGTCTTTTTTACATATGTCGTCTTTTCCTTAACTTCCTGTACGGTCACTTTTGGGTTCATAACATGGTGTTGAGAATATCACATTGAGAGTTATTCACCATTTTCCACGTGACTTGAAGAAAAATATTTATTTAGAAATTCAATTTAATTCAAGTTATTGAAAAAACAATATCGTTATTTCACCGTTTATTTGCAACTGCCCGAGATTTTTAATTGATATTTTTTAATCCATCTAAACTTTTTTAACTCCAATGCAAGCAACGGATAGAGTAATCAAAAGTGCGTGCAATTAAATATTCGTAAACGTTACAAATTGCAACCAATACTGTTTATTCATCACATAGACTTCACAGACTTCTTCGCACTCATCTACTGCCTATTTACATAGATGCAAATTCATCTCGATAGGCAAATATAGAGGAATAGTCGACCCATATAATTGCTCATTCAAATATTAAATAATGCACGAATTAAGCAAATGATACGTCTGCTGGATATATAACATGTTAAACAATGTATTTACTTGCTGATCAATCTACTATTTAAAATATAGATTCTCCTGCGAATTAATTCGCTCTTTGAAGTGCCGATTCCTGATTTACAAACCAGTCATTAAATTATAAATTAACTCGATAATTCGTTCAGAAATTGAATTATGAATTCCCATCTAAGCAACTAAATTTTTGAACTCTTGGACACAAAAGCTAAACACTCCATTAGTACATAATTAGTTTACTGGCTAATTTTTTCATTAACTTTTAAATTCCCCAGTTAAATCGACATTGTTCACTAATGATTCACCGGTAAAGCAATAAAATAAGAAATGTTTACCTCAGTCGCTAAATAATGCACTCATTAAGCTATTATTTCATCAAATAATCATGTTTTCTTCTGTCAACCCGTTGTTAGGCATTTGCCGCCGCGTTCAGCACTTTGCTGACTCTGACTGAACCCGAAGCCTCAGCGATCGGCGCTTTGCATAAAATCTCCATTAAGGAGGGAACACTACGATGTTGTTGCTGTAGCCACTCTCTGTAATCCACGCCAAACACGAGCTTTCGTATTGCTAAATCCGCAAATTTGGGCAGTGTAAATAGGACACGACTCTGCAGCTCTTCGTGCTCCATAAATCGAGCTCATGGACTCGGACAAGCTGTGGTCCAGGCGGCAATGAATCATAATGAGATGCTCACTTGTCCAACAAATGACTCGAAATATTTTCGTTCCGACACAAAATGAATTGTTCACTAATTTTGCTTTCTGGTGCATCAAGCTTCTTTTCATGTTTTTAAATAGAACTCTTTATTTTCTTGCTCATACATAAAAATGAAATTGGTGTTACACTCGGAAGGTATGTATTATACCGAATGCGAGATATTTATTTCAAAACATGGACCTGAGAGCAGTAGAAGTATGAGTGTTATAAATGCACTCCTTCTAATTTTCTCAGTGTTTAGTCAAATGAAAGACTCTTAAAGCTGGTGTTAACATTTTTCAATACTTTGTGATGCAATATATTCATGAATATGTTATCGATTTCTTTTTCATTTGCAAAGTTTTATTTCAATCTGCTGAACAGCATCTTGGTTTAATAATTGCAGCTTCAAGTACCATCCAGGCTTGCTAAGCATCATCGAGAATAAGAAAATATTCACATTGACTTGCCAAGTGCAATGTTTGTTAACATTCGTCCACAATCCATCAACGCGATGGGAACGATACCATGGCACGATGCATTTAATTTCACGAGAACTGTGTTCTCTTTTGAATAAGGTATTCTGTTGTAATATCTTGCTTGATCATCAAAAGACTGGTATTGCACATCTGCAAACTTCCAAAGATTTTTAAACGTTGATCAAAGAACAATTCAAATTATTACCATCACATTTGACCAACGTTTCCAAGAAAACAGTGAGGCCTTGTTCCTTCATTTTAGCTGACGTTCCGAATGAACGAGCACTTTAATAGCTTGAAAACTACAAAAAAAAATTGTGGAATCATTTTTACGTAAAATTTTCGTCACCTAAAAACATCAGAATTTCGTTACACATCAATCATATTTATATTTTTAGCGTATTTTCTGTGTTTTTTAATCGCCATGAGGCTAATGGTAAAAAGATAATTAGAGATAATCTTCAAACCCTCTAAATTCTACTATTGATAACACCCGTTGCATATTTGTTCACACTTACTTATTTGCATTCATTTTTATACATTTATGCAATTCTTGCCTGCCATAAACTGAAGAAACGTAAGAGTAATAAAAAACAGTGCTACAAATTTGAATGCACATAGATACTGCCAACTGTTCAAGTGTGTAAATGTAACTGGGATGTGCAACACATTAGGCCTAATGAAATTATTTTGGGCTCTTCCTATGGTATTGAAAAGAATAATTAAACGGCAAAAAGTTTATAAAAACTCATAAAAGATAAAATTAATTTATTCTATTCTCATCCCTAGCATAATGACCGATAGATTCTATACATTATGCGTTCAATTTCGAATATCAGAACGAATAAGAAGTCACAGGAATTTTAAATTACACTTATGTACGTACAACTGGACTTGCCGTCTTTTTTGACGCCTCCCGTTCACTAGTTGATGAATATTAAATATCATTAGCACAGAAGCACCCTACGTCAGGCTACCTAGACCATCAAGCGAGACTGCACCTGAGATTCAATTGAAGCTACACGAGCTTGCAGAATCTCCATTACTGATCATTTAGAAGGATAAAAAAGGAGCCGCACCTGACATCCCCCTTGCTCTCGAGCTGCCAATGAAGGGCATCCCACGCGCACGCTCGGTACCTTGAAGGCACTTCAGGATAGCGACGTCGGCTGCCATCCATCAGGTGCCGCACACGCCTCCCACGTCTAGCACAAATCTCGCCGAGACCTTTAGTCTAAAACATATCCTCAGCGTCCATCTGTCACGGGACCTCACGCTCCTAGAAAGATTTATATGCAAGCGAGATTTGTTCCCCTGATAATTGCTCAGTCGTGATCTCAGATGTTGCTTTCTCTCCTGAAAATACAGCTTCTGGAGGAATGCATGTCGGGGCCGTGGGTCCAGAGGCGCCATTAACAAATTGCGCGCCACCAGATGGCACAGCACGCCACACCGCACATGGCCGCCTCAAAAATATGCACAAGAGGTGAGTGCAAATGCAAGCTGGGGATTAAGGGTGACGTGGTGTTTATTGGCTGCGGTGCCCCTCCAAAACCTTTAAAGAAGGTTTATTTCAAATACGTTTTGTACCACAGAAATTTTGTGCGAAGGAGTATCCCTGCCATCGGAGGTGATTCATCCAAGAAAAGGAACGAATCAGCGCATACATTTCTTCAAAAAGGAAAAATACCCCTGACTTGATGAACTGAATTTTTCCACGTTCATTGAGTTGTCTTTAAAAAATTTCATAACGACTATTTAACTTTTTTCAGATTAACGAAGCACAAAGAATTCTGCTTTTGAATGTAACTTTTTGTCCTGCTTTTCTTTCATACTCTACACATTTTCTGGTTGTAGGCAATCGGTTAACTTTTTTAAGGCGAAATACTTTTTATGTTTTTGCAACGATATATTGAAGAACCGACTGAAGTAAATGTTCTCAAAGTTTTGATTTCTTTACATAAAGTTTTCTTGATTTATTAAATAAATTTATCGTAGGAACACTCATAGGTTTCCCATCGAACCCTATGAGTTGTGAGAGAAGTGAGTTTTTCACTCTTCACTAAATCAAATTCGCTAATTTTTAATCTAAGCAAAATATTTCTACCTGACATGTTTATTTGTTTGCTTATTTGCCACGAAATACTCAGTAACTAGTACACGCACCCCCACCAAACTTGATGACGGGGCGATACCCTCTTACTTGCTGTTAATCTCATATGAAGTGTTGTAATTTTCAGTATCGCTGATGCGGACTGCCTTCTCTGACATAATCTCGCTGATTAGGAATACGCATCCGAGAACCTGGACTAGATAATTTTTTCCTAATTGCATGAGATAAAAATTGCATAAATTGACACAAAATAAATAGACGCGCCGAGGGAATTATTAGGATAGTTAAAATAGGAACTCGTACCGTGGCTGCAAGCTGTTATGAAAGTCTGATGGTTTCCAAGCGCCATAAGAATAAAAAGTGCTACATTTATGTTGTTCAGTGAATTTAACTTTTCAGTGGTTAATATTACTCGTCCTTACGAACAGTAATACAACGATTTACGAGCGGTCTGGGTGGTCATTAAAATTCAATTATATTATCTACTTTGCATGCATTTCGCGAACTTAATTTGACTCATTTCATTTTGAAAAGGATTTCAGAAAAAACAAAACTTGTATGTATATTCTATGAAAAACTTTTGTCCATTTTTAAAAGTTCGACTGAAATAGTTATACCGATTATAATTTGACTGCAAAAAAATCGCGTAAAAATTTGAGCGAATATGCATTTCTCCTATGAGTCTGTCAGCCATTCAGTCTGAAAAGCTAGTTAAACTTTCCGTACGTATGTAATTCGGAGCTCAGGCGCGTACTACATTCCGAGTGCCGGACCATGATTTGATTTGAGATATTTCAATTCGGGGATCATATCAATTTCAAAATATGATTCTTTCTGGTCAAGTTGTCAAAAATATCTGTTACTGGGTAGCTCTGAAATATTCTAAAACTAGAATGAATGATTTTCTCACAATAAATGGTAATATACAAGAGAGAGTTAACTTCTCCTCGGAACATTGTCCTCATGCTCATTAATCCGCTTATACAAGTTTCGCCCGGTCTCATTAATATAACATGCCTAGCAGTCATTACAGTTAAGTGTATAAATCAGGTCCGTTTTTTCTCCGTTGACTCTTCTATTTTTGTTGAACTGACTCTTTTAACCACCCTGTATCTATATACAGGGTGCTGCAAATTCACTTCAGCATTTGAACATTTATTACGCGAAAACTATTTAAGCTATAAAAATGCATCGCATAGAAATGAAATAACAATTCTTTAAGTTTTATTCTGTACCAATTATATGAATTTGAAGCATATTTTATAATCTAAATTTGCACTATAATCAAATCCCAAAAATGGTGAAATACAGCAAGGACCAACCAGCAAAGATGGTGGATAGTTATTTCTCTCGTAATGGATCGTTAATTGCAGCACAGAGCGACTTCGTAAGAACATTTAACCAACGGAGGCTTTCCAAACATTGCATTATTGCAATAATTTCAAGATTCAAAAATTTCGGCTCAACAGCAGACAAAGAACGCTCCGGCAGACCGAGATCGGTACGAAATGCATGTGTAATTCAATGCGTTTCATGGAGTTTTGGAACAGACTTAAACGTCGATTAGGCAACGTTCCAGTCAACTAAGAATTTCCCGATCATTGCAACGCATCCTAACAAACGATTTAAAACCGTTTCCATAAAAAATTCAAGTAACACAATTGTTAAAGTTTGAAGACCATCAACAAAGAAATGACTTCTCACGTGCGGATGAAATTACTACATATGTCGGATGAATGATGAGACTTTCACCTCACACCAAATCGTGTCTGATGAGGCCCATTTCGATATCAGTGGGCATGTCAATATACAAAACTGCTGATTCTGGTATGATGAAAACCCTAAGACAATCCTTGAGCAGCCACTTCATGTGCAATAGGTCACCTTCTTGTGTGGCATCACGAGGGCAAAAAACCGTACTTCATACTTCTTCGAGGACGTTGATGGTGCAACCGTGACAGTGGAAGAAGACAACTACAGACAAATGATACAGGAATATTTAATGCTAAAACTGGAAGATTTGATCGCGCAGAATTTACTCTTCCAACAAGATACACAACAGACAGCAAGAGAAACCATAGCAGTACTAAGAGCTATCTTTCCTGGTCTTTCAGTTTCCCGTGTTGAAGACGTTCCATGGCAAGGATGTCCATGGACATCCTTGTCTAACCCCTGGAGATTATTTCCTACGGGGATATCTCGAGAAAAGGCTTACCTGAGTATGCCTAATACTCTCTATGAGTTAAAAAACAATATCATCGAAGGAATCAATAGAATAACTCCATATATTTTAGAAAAAGTCATAGGAAATACTGTACGTAGAATGCGCTTGTGTATGAATAAAAGTTGGGAACATTTCAAGGACATATTTAAATAATAAAACTATAAACCTTATTCTTTCATTTCATTTGCAACATATTTTNCGTATTAGTACGCTTGCATCTACGTCTGTCACGCTTTTCAGTAATCAGATAGAACAAATTTTACATCACATAAAATAAGCAATCAATTTGAGTTTACGTAAGAAACCAAAGTACGGTTGTGGACTACATCAGTAGTAGTTTCTTTGTTGATCAAATAAAAGCTTTCGAAAAAAAGCTTTCAAGGCAATTGAAATTTAATGAATAAAATTCGGTCCAACCCACACATGAAATGGTCAGAGGAACCCAAGAAAAGCAGCAAATCGAGAGCGCCGGAGATATTGATGACAGGATTTTAAAGCTGAAGAAAGACTGAAGACTAGTTTCCAAAAACATTGGTATTACCACGGAGCCAGCTGGTATGTATGAATTCAGCTAAATACTTGCGTAAAAAATTAAAAGAACGAGAGTAAATGAAGTCAGAGAGAAATGTTTTCATAGAAAAAGATTCGGAAATGAATGAAAAAAACAAATGACATTAAAAACAACACAAAGCTGGGTTCTGAACGTTTCTTATTCTAGCAAATTAGGAATTTATCCGGAGGCGACAGTGCTGAGAAATACCCCTCTAACGCCAGCACAAGATACGGTCAGCTGGAGATCTTGGAGCTGCACGTCTATGATAGCAGAGCGCTGCCACTCAGCAGCGAGGGAGAGTGTGTGCATAAAAAAGCACTGCTTCTGCTGCGCAACTTCTTTCCATCACCATGTGCCGTATTTGGAAGTAAGACTATTATATAAGTCAATAAAAAGCATCAAGAATTTCATACAAATTAGTTTATATCTCCTAAAGAATTACAAATGGAATTTTTTTCTTATCTCTAATTGCAAAACTCTTTAAATGGTTCGAGCTTTAGACAATTTCTTTTTCTAAGAGTTTGAAGAAAATAATTTTCCTCACATGGTAAAGTTAATGTTTAACAGAGCGAATTGAATACTTTCTTGCGATACCAATCAAAAAAATTTGTCAGTTTCTACAAACGCGCAGCTCTCTCACTGAATTTGCATAAAATTTTCAGAAATGTTTCCAGATTTTCGTGTCAATTTAGAAAGCGAAATCGAGCACTGAGAGCTATAAAGGAACCAATCAATTAGGCGAGTGTTCTATTTGATGCCCGCCTGAGGCCTCTCCCTCCGACGAACATCGACCTTCAGGACATCGCTTCCTTGAACTTCTCCGGAAATTTTTACACAGAACTTGACTTCACCGTCAGAAGTGTTTGGTCTGAGGTAGGAACGTTAAGAAGCCCCAATGAGTAAACTTACTCTCGCGAATTCAATGCAATGAGATGAAGGAGAAACTATAGGGAAGAATATTCAAACAAATTCGATTAAATAAAATCTCGAAATGAACCCTTTAGGACTTAATAAAGATATTTCTCTCTCTGCCTGGCTGTCAGTTCTTGACAAAGGAAGAGGGAAAATATTTAGAATAGAGTTCAGGAGCTGCAGTTCATAAAGAAGATACAATAGTGAATTAAGGGACCTGAGGGAATTTTAGAAGGGACGAAAAAACTACAGTTTTCTGGAATTTACTTATTCAACGAACGTTTATTGAAGCTGATCATTGTATCAAGTTTTACATTGTAGATAAGTCTTAACAACTTATTTGTGGTCATCTTAAAAGTTTTCCAAATATCTATTTCATTCATCAGTGCTCAGATTGAAAATTTTGTATTATCTTCGAAATCGCTTAACATAAACTCCAAGGACAACTTTGATACAAAAAATAACCTAACATGCCTATGATTTTAACGTTGCATTTCGAACGAGTTTTTCGATTATTCCACTTAGAAGAAATTCCCAAATTTTCACGAAACTAAAATTGTTATTCAATGCGCAAGAAAATTCTATCTCACTTTCAACAACGCAGCCTAAATTATATTACTCTGAAAACAATCATTCTTTCATGAGAATTCACCCTCTAGTTCAACTCCCTAGACACAAAACCTAGAGCCTCGTCACACCCGAAATGCATAGTAATTTATAGGTCAGCTGAAAGAAAAACACTTTTCCTGGCCAGTCCTGTTTGCATTTTGCGACGGTCAGCATCAAAGACAAGTTTCCGTCTTTCCCCGAAGCTTATTTTGTCTGCAGACTGGAGCGCATCACGCGACAGGCCACTTCCTATCGGGGATCATTTTGCCACAGCTACACATTAGCCAGCTCGACCGGCTCTCCTGGCATAGGACAGGCATAAAAACGAAGTATAAAATTTTACAGAGCGCATTTGAAGCGCTGGTTTCTACAGTGCACTTCTATAACAGGGTCTTAGAGCGGCACAGCCGCAGAATGGGGAATAAGCTTCGGATACAACCGAGAGGAGTAGAATTGCGGGATCTGCGATCTTTTTGCTCAGCTTCGATGGAAAGTACCGCCTCGGCCGGTAGAAGATAAAAAATGGACACTGCGGCAAATTGCCACGCAAACAATTTTACTGCTGTAATGTGCGGTAAATCGAAATGGCTGAAAAAACCTCGCTAATAATAATAATTTTTAACAAAATAACAATGTGATTTAGGCTTAAAGGACGAACGTCTATGAATGATGATTTGTGGCAGGTGAATCTCCGAGGCATGTGCCATGCCTACCTCTCAAGTGTGGCAGTTCCTACTTTGAATGAGATATATTAGTAGTTACTTTTTCTTTCATGACACATTTTTAAATAATTCAACAGTATGAATTTCATTATGATTGTAAAGTTAGAGAAAGGAACAGTTTTTATTAAGCTGACAAATATTTTGACGGTGACTACCCTGAGAAGTAAACACAGCACGAGCCTGGATCAGCCTGCCAACCTTGACCCATTTATAAAGCCACGAACTCCTTACACTCGCTGACCGTGTCCGGTTTTACCGTGCTCTAGTTCACGCAAAAGGTAACGGACTCATGGTGAAACAAAGGTCTTTAGCCAGTGCGTGATTGTATCGAAATTAACTTTTCTCTGCGTGGCGCACTTCCAACATAGCGTTATCTGAACCGTGTCTGTGAAAATATCCATGGTGAGCATCGCTTAATGTCCGCTGGTGCCTCGGGTCGCAGGACTCGCGTACGCGTCCGTTGTACTTGAGATCATTTCACGAAGGATTCCAACACCGAAACGAGATTGAAGAAGAGCTATCCGATTGCGCTGATAATACTTTCAGAAAGTAACATGGAGCTTAGTCAACTTTGTTTAGCGTTTAGAGATTTCACTTGAGCAGCTTCCCACATTTTTCAGGCCGTGCTGTTGACGGCTTTCTTCCTGTGTTGCTCTTTAACTCCACGTCAGTCAGACGACTTCAGTCATTGTGACGGAACTTCAGTCTTTGTGGCGACCTTACACAAGAAAGAATTCCTTTTCAGTTGTTTCCTAATGACAAATGTAAATTTCGTCAGCTCTTTAACTTGTTCAATCAAAGCACTTGGCCCTAAATTAGTAAACTGATCCCAATTCATGAATATCTTCCCTTAAATGAGGATTGTTAAAGCCACGTCTCACGTTAAAAATGATATAAGAATCAAAGTGAGAATTTCTGTAAAAAACACTACGAAGAACAAGAAATTGTAACAACATGAATTGTAAATTATCTCAGCACCAATTGCCCTCGCTGAAGATTTCTCCCGGTTTTCTCACACCGGATTACCTGGATCGTGTTCAGCGCATTTAAAGATCTAATCCCGGTATCCAGGGCCCCTTCTGCGTTCAACAAGCCAATTAATTTTAATTGCGTTCACGTTGATAGCGCTGGTTGTTGTGGACAGCTTGAGCACCTGGGGTACCCTCAGAATAGAGAGCCCTCAGAAATAGCTTGTTCATCAATTTCAATGGTTTACGCCTCCATGCCCTCCTCAATTGTGTCTACAAGAACAAGATTTGTGCAGGTACAACAGGTACACTTTTTGAAAAATTCCGAAACGGAATGCTACAAAAATGGATAGATTAAGTTCATTTTAAAGACACACAGAAACTCGGAATTATTCGTCAGCAATTTTGTTTATACATGCTACCATCAACAGGTAAAATGAAGATACGATTCTTACAACCATTTATTTAGGGTACAGAAGAACGTTAATTGGTTGAATGTTGTAGTCAAATGTCATTCGTTATAAGACCTTCAGCATCTGAAACGCACCAGACGGATGAATGACCTACAGACTAACGTGAACTTTAAAAGAAAATTGGAAAACAAACTTTATTTAACCTTCGGTAAATTCGTTGATAGAGGGCTCAGCATGAAAATTCTCTAAGAGTTAAGAGCGTTAATCCTCCAGTGAAAAATTACGGCTAGGTAACTCAAAAGTCATCTCATAGCAACGAACTGGAATAACAAACTGTATTTGCAGGACACTTGAAAAGTCACTTTACACGTGTACTTTTAATAACAGGTTCGTAAATTCAAATGTAGGAAATGGATGTGAATGGCAATGAGAAACAATGTTCGAAGCGACTCTTAGCTTTAAAACAGGCGCGGTGCTATCTGCCCTTTATTTCGAATACCGCTGTCAGCTGCTCACTTAAAATTAACACTCCAAAATAAACTTTCCGATCCTTTAAAATTGTCTTTGCACTCAGTGGCGTACTTCATAACTAGGGTATTCTGTTCTAAAGAAATCTCAAATTTACATCAAGAATTCTATCCGGATTTACCGTGCGAGCCAGGCTCAATACTGCTGGAGTGCGTGCAAATTAAATACCAGATGAGAATCGCTCGCAACCCGGAAGTGAGTTCTGTATTGCATGCATCAGGATTACGTTAATAGCTAATTTTTAATAGCTAATTTAGTTAATTGCTAATTCTTAATAGTCAACTTGCTTATTAGTCAATTATTCCTGAGTTAATTCTGCCTTGCATGCAGATTTAACTAAGATGGAACCTGCGGGTATGGGTGTTGTTCGAGTGTAGCTGTTTTAATTGGCCACAGATTTCTGATCAGAATAAAAACACAAAGTTATTACGCCAAGGATTTTTCGCGATTTACACGAAGATAATCGCTCCAACATAAGCGTACGTGAGCCGCAGGACGAGACAGTTTTTTGTCTCTAATTGTCAATGTACTACCCAAAAAACGTCGAGAAGCGTCAGATGATCCTGGCAGGCGACAAGAAGCTTCAGTTCAGTAATTAGAGACGTACAAGTTCAGCGCTGTCAGCAGTACGTACTCTCCAAACTTCAGAGCAGCGAATGAGCGTAAATCTACGGGATAATGTTAGCTTAGTTAGTGAAATTTCTACTACGATCGGGAGATCAATTATATCCAACGTAACTTTTTCGTTGAAACCTCTATAATTATCTATTGTTTTAGCCATTAAGTATTCCATTCAATTATTTCATAAATTTTTCGATAAAGATGCAAAAAATTTAGGGTAGGTAAATAGTGCGGCTGTTGTGAATACAAGAGCATGCATATAAGCGAGTTAGAATTAAAAATGTATCAGAATTATAATTGAGTCCAACATCACATATCGAGTGTAGCTTGCGATGGAAAAACAACATTATTCCACGGTTGGACTCCCAGTAGTGCGAGCATTCATATATATCATCTGAGTTCATATTCACCGAGACTTCCGTCTGTGCCAGCGGTGACTCACGGCGGTAAGATACATTTGCGGAGTTTTCTTTCAGCAGGAGATGCTGAAGCTCCCCTTTCATCAACCTCATTGAATATTTTTGAATGATATCGTTGTACCTTTAATCGCTGTTTCCCTGCCAGATAAATGGCTTCGATAATGCATTTGATCATAAGATTATACTTTTTGTAGTGCAACTATTTGCATCCAAGAAACGGAAAAGCACACTTATTCCAAAACATGTTATTTCATCACATCTTGATACGTAGTAGACATCTGTTATGAAGCAAATGCAACTTTTATTAGGGTAAAATTACTCAATGAAGTGCTCATTAACCACATCATTTCTTGGAAGCGTCAATCGCGTAATGCGTTTATACACTTCAAGTACTTGTCATTTGATACCCTATCTTTGTTTCGTCAGTAATTAAAATTTAAAAGGGATAATTTAAAAATTTATCTGAGTACCGTCAAACGAGAATAATTTGACACGTTCTTTAAGTGTCATTGATGATCAAAGCACGCAATTGAAGGATGAAAAGTTCATGCGGACGATTCCAACTTTCAATAAAGCCACCAATCGCTATTCAGGCACTGGTCTCTGCTCGTAAATTCAGTACTTGAATCATAACGAATTCTCAGTTAATATACTCATAGAGAGTAAAATTCAAATTGAGTGTAATTTCACAATAATTAATAATAGTAGCAGTAGTAAGCATAGCAGTTCTTTAGTAACTCGGACTATCTCGCACCGCAATAGAAGGGACCACTTGGTAAGGACTTTGGCAAACGGGGAATCTATTGTACAAGGTGTGTTCCCACACATGATACCCTGCACATAAACACAGCAAATTAAAAAGGAAGAGAAGAAAAGGTTTAAAATCATCAGCGAAGAAGATATGAAAATAGAAATAAGCAAGTGGTCACGAAAGATAGAAGTCCCAAAGGCTTAGCTAAAGTTGAGGTATGGTAACAGTGAACCTCTAAGGACGCTAGTCCCCATAGTATAAGATAGACAAACCTAAATACCCTTACCGTATGGTCTGTCCTATGCTTCCTGAGGGGTGCAGACCAATTAGGCTTTTAACTCAACACTTAAACAATTTCAATCTAATTCAAGTAGCAATTTAACTTTGCTTCATCAGTCGTTGATTTTGAGCAATGAAGCCCTTTTTCTATGATTCCTCGATAATGACTCTTTAGCTATTAAGCACTATCCCTATGCATGAACAAGAACTGAATAAGAATAATTAGGCACCATCTAAACGTTTCATCAAACATCTCAACTAATGATGAAACGGTACCTTTTGAAAGCTTCATTAACTGATTCAACTTTCATTCGTCCCTCCAATCATTCATTTGAGTTGGTCGTCTTATGATAACTTCTTGCTTCAAATAAACTTTTCAAGTGACTGCACAGTTACATCGTTAGCTCAGGGAAATAAACTTGAGCGTGATAAGCTTTTCAGCATTGACAAGACTCCAGACATTATTATTAATGGAAGTCTCGACTCCCTGCCACCGCTCGTCACTGACCCTACGAATGGCTTTCAATATCAATCCTTGAGCTGGTCTGCACAGAGTCACAAAGTACACTATTAACTAGAGATATCGTTTTCTGTGATGGACTTTGTGATGTGGCGTCATACCACCCTTGTATCTGAAAGAAAAATTTATTAAATCCCGGTTAGTTAATACAAAATTGGACCGTAAAAATTTTGAATTAAGAAGTCTCTTCATTTTTTATTCGAATATAGAGATGAAATTTTATCATCACAAAATCAATAAGGGTGGGAAGAACCTCAGAATAAAAAAAAATTCAAGCATTCAAAATTCCTTATTTCACTCTCATATTATTACTGGTGCGTACACCACGGCACGTTGCGGGACGACAACTGTCAGATTTTCAGAGCACTTCGGCATTAGTCATAGAACCAATAGACATTTACAAAAACCTTCT
>VOMN01037821.1:0-23132 GCA_014899125.1 Orchestia grillus
TAAGCTTTCAAAAAAAGGGGTACATTTTTTTGGAACACTATACATAGCAATAGAAACGCGTTTCGTCCTGCAACACCGGTCGTGCAACAGTTGAAGCTAAAAAAAAGCATTCAAGGAAAGCTTCTAAAAGATGTCAAAGCCAAGACAGAAAACCTTAAAATAAAGCAGTGTGGTAACATTGTCTTACAGGCTCCGTTTTGCAAAAAATGCAGTTCGACTAATGACGGTGCCAATTCGTAAAAACAATTTTAACGCCAAGGGGAAGCCGTGTCGAACGATAAACCACTACACATAATTCAAGAATACTACATGAATAAGTTCAACAAATAAATGCCTCACTATACGTAGCTACGAATTTACGAAACTGTACGTAAGTATGGATTTCTTCTCGACACAGCTAAAAAAGTACACGCGCACAATAGGCATTAACTTTACGCAGAAATATATCTTTCGTTTACTATTTATTAATTAAACATTTGAATAAGTAACACTGCTTAGTGTGGATTTATTTAGTCAGTATGACGTATAAAATTTTCAGAGGAAGAATTTCTTTTCAAACTTAATTATTGCAAGATAAAAAATGTGGATTCTCTATTATCATGTTTTAGTTGATTCCTTTCGCATTTACCATTACCGTAACAGACTCTTCGGGCTAACGTATCTGACTTCCTGCAAAGCAGGGCAGATATGAAATTGACACTTCAAAACCTTAAATCAAAGATCAAAATTTCTTTTCGTGGTTTTGAGTATCATAAAAGTATGTATCGCGCGTCAACAAATTGCTGGTATAATCGAGTGAAATTCAGCGACAATTTATGAAGAACAAACAAAAAACTCAACCGAGTGAAGAAAAAAATTCATTTATTGAATGCTGCGTCAGTTGAAAGACAAGAGCATTTTTCGAAAAATCAGCACATGCTAGCGTCAACACAAGCTTTCTGACTTGAACGGAAATGTAGGGTGTCCCAATGTATCCAAAGAAGATAATGTAATTAAAAACTGAAAATAGAAGCAAAAGTTAAGGTAACTAATCGTTAGATTCTTCAATGTTCGTATTAACTTCTTCTGCATTGTAATACATAGAAGAAGTACTCACCTTTAACACGCATTACAACACAAATTTGAAGCATCAACAGATCAGTTAAATAACGAGGTTTAATACGACTGCGTTGATCGTTCCGAATGCACAACAGTCAAACCACGTTAATACTTATACTAGAACACGCCAAATTAAAGCAAGATGACGTAACTAAAGCAATGAGAAGAAAAATTAAAACAATTTCTAAGCACACTCTTTGAAATTCGATCATGAACAAGTAAAATATCCGTTTTTCGAATTATAGCTCTCCCCTCACATCCATGTAATGACCGAAGACGTGCCGGACCGTGCACCCTGCAGGGCAACGCCTAAGTTATCGTAAGTCAGAGCACCGCCTCGCTAGTGCACGCCGCACGACGTGACGCGGGTCGTAGTAAGATGCCAAGTTAGGAACTGACACTCCTGAAACTCTTGCATTGTCTGCTCTTTTCCAGAACTTCAAGACTGTACATTGAAAGGCTCCAGTTCCGCATTAAAAAAGGTCACTTTGGAAACTTTTAGTTTCATTGTAAAAAAGGGATTTTTAATTCTTTAACATAGTGTAATGGAAACTGGTCAAAACTTCCTTAATTTTGATAGGCCATGTAATACAGCTGCTACATGCATTGACAAATGGTCTAATCGTTACTACGCGAAAATAGGTATGGAAGAGTCATGAACATTTTTGAATAAGAAACAAAGAAGCGCAGTGGAGCAGCTATCGATAATCATGGTGGTAGTTTTGCAATACAAATAAATAGTCCCACCTGGCGGCCGAGTAAATCCTTAAGTGCGCAAGAACGAGAATACCCAAAACTGAAAAAAATTAGTTTTAATGAGAGAGGGATGGGAGTCAAAATTCTTAGATCGTTCCTACAAGAAAAAAAAAATTGATAATACTACGCCAAATGCCTGTGAAACACTAACTTACAGAACAGACCTAAATTCAAACCTATCAAAGTAGATACACCGTACTTATCTGGTACATCATTTCTGCAAAGAATGAAAGCACAAGCAGTATGGCCGCATAAGCTTTGTGACAGGTGAACATTTAGAAGTATCCGATATAAGGTAGTGCAAATGATCCAGTATTCATCAAGGAATGATGAACGTTTTGCAACGTCTTTTGGCACCCTAAAATTGGAATTATAAAACGGAAATTTCCTATCTCGTACGACACCAAAAATGAATTTGCAGAAGTACAAAAATCCAGCAAACAATAATGAGCGCATCAACTATCAATGCTATCATACACAAGCGTCGGAGAGGCACACCAGCCGTCCTGTGGACAAGTAGGTCTGATGCCTTTGTCTAGGTCTGATGATTTGTGCTCTGCACAAGCAAATAAGACTTCAACCTTACGTACAAATGAAAACAAAAATTCAAGCACCATTGTACTGTGCACTTATCTTTTTTCCAGCTAATATTTTTTATAAATGTGAATCGTTGTTGACGTTCCATTAATTCTGGGCCAAAGTTGCACACAAGCCGTGTAGACACTGGTATCCAGACCGATATGAAACAGCTTATGCATTTTATTATGAGTAGCTCAAATCAGTCAATCCAGAGAATGCGTTGTATGTTGAAAATTATTTCAAGCTTGGTTTAACAACAGTTTTTTATTATTTTCTCAAGTTTCAAACATAGTAATTGTTTATTGTAATTTTCAGATACGTATGAGTCTTTTTAAGGGTAAATTACAAAGGAAAATGATAAATACTTTGGTCAAAATGATATGATAACGCATATGTATATGAACAGCCGCCTAACACCAAGATCGCAAGTGTTTCAAAGTGCTTATTATATACATTTTATTATGCGCCTCGTAACCTTTTGTCAGGCACCATTTTCGTACGCGTACAAAATGTTTTAGACACAATTCTTAGTCTTGCAAATTTCGAACGACAAGAGTATTAAAGAGCATTAAAAACAAATAATTATTATTTTCAGATTTCATTTAATTAAACCTTAGATCACGAACCTTCAAGGACACGTGGCATGGCAAACTCGCTCAATAAAATCAAACAAAAACGATTCCTACACGTTTGCTCACACGCTCTGGCACACGCCCTTTTGCAATAACACGAGAGAATGACAGGTGCCACCACAGCGAACAAGGAACACTTTCAGAACAAATACCGCAAACGTGAGGCGCCAGACGATGCAGCTCCCTTACCTCCTCATGGCCGTGACGTCACCGGTGGAGGCGGAGAAGAGCAGGGACACCACCTTCTGCCCGCGGGTCTCGTACTTCTCCCGACGGGGGTCCTTCTTGTTGGCCGCGAAGCGTAGGTTATCATACCGGTGGAAGTTGAACATCTCCACTAATTTCTGCACTCGAAATTACAACAATAACCCTTCCAAACGCGTAGAAAGTGTAACGTAAGAAGTTCACTTAAAAAGTTCGAAAAGTTATATGAAAGAAAGAACACTTAACATTGTCAATCATAGAAGTTCAGCGAAGCTGTAATTTCGAGGTACTCATCTATCTTGTGACCATTTTGCTTGTACAGTACTGATCATATTTGCACAAAAATGATGCAAAAATGTTTAGTACATGCTCACTGTCATTCTAAATATTCCTCAATTTCAAAGACGTCTAGATCAAATTGGCAGTAACAGGTCTCAAAGACAGGTCCCGCGCCTCCGTTTTTTTTAAAGAGAGTATTTATACACATATTCTCTTTAAATTCATCAACAAAAACTCACATGATCGCTGAATCATTGATAAGTAAAGTACATTAAATGAAGTTTTCATTCAACTAAATATATTCTTGTACCACAAGCCCACCTCAGTAACGCGTCCGATGAAAGCACAGGCACGCCTCAACCCCAGTCAACCAACATGTTAACATTCACTATAACCATCATTAGTAATTATCACAAGAACAAAGAAAAAATTTCGCAAAGTAACCTCGACATTCTCTTACCTCAGCAAACTTGATGCCTCGGACGCTGTTGCCGAGAGCGTCGAGGGGAGGCGACCAAGTGCAGATGCCCACCACGTTAGGGATGACAAGCATGACGGCCCCACACACCCCAGACTTGGCCGGCAGCCCCACCTGCCACCAGCACGCTCAGGGTCAACGCAAGCCCACAACAATCGATAAGCTCAAGTTCTGTGAGAGAATTAACGTCACCACACCGATTTAACTCGCGACTTCTTCAGTTTTTGCACGGGAATTTGTGCATCGCAACAATTTAAAGTGTGCAGGTAATTTAAGATTTGGGCCATCAACTGATGCTCCGTAAGAACTTTTAAGTAGGAATTAACGTAGCGATTGTATGGAACTTTGTCATTTAAGATTAGCCTTTCCGATGAAAACGATGACTACCGGACGACAGGCTGGCACAGACCTCACGTGAGCTGAGAAAATTCGAGGTAACCACGTTGCTGTTTTTGTGTAGCGAGTGACATCAGGCAAGCGCATACTGCACGACTATGTTTGTGTACCTAAAAAACATCGCAAGTAATGAACTAAATTTTGTGGCTCAGTTAAAGCAAACTTAGGTTTACAAAAGGAGCATAACAAGAGTACAAATTATATGAATAGAATTTAAATATGTACTTCTATAACCCGGTTAAACTTATTATCGTTGTTACACTGTTATTTCTGTATATAAAATCCCAAATACAGAGATACATCAAGCTGTTTTATATTCAAACAATGATCTATGTAAACATCACCCAACCCAGCGGAGTTTGGGGCCTGTGCTAATTGAACAGGCTCGATGGAAGGAACGACGTTGTGACAGGGATTCATATGAAACTGAATCATGATTGGATTTGAAAAAGCTGTACTTGCAGAGAGAGCACGACTTGACTGTTCGATAGATCATGAAATATCATTTAAAAAATTACACCGATTTCAAGTTTGGAAAATTCCATTACAATATACTTGAAAACCACTGAGCTTTTAACCTATGTAAACGGAACTTTCATGAGATCTGAAAAAGAAGCAGCTGAGCTGCCCAACACGAATACGGTCAAGAGAAGAAGATAAGTAATGGCAGAATGCGGGGACCATGAAGCGGCGACGGGCTGTGAAGTGCCCCTAAAATCTGTTGCTCTCACGCAGCGTAAACACGGCGAGCGACTGCCATGCACTGCCAGCCGCATGACATGTGGGCCCCACTCGGGGGCTGTGAGGGTAGCGTGGGGGGGGGAGAACAAGGGCAGCCCACAAGGAGGGAGAACAAGGGCAGCCCACAAGGAGGGAGAACAAGGGTAGCCCAGGAAAGAGAACAAGGGCAGTGCAGGAGGGGAGAAGAAGGGCAGCCCAGGACGAGGGAGAACAAAGGTAGCCCAAGAAAGAGAACAAGGGCAGTACAGGAGGAGAGAACAAGGGCAGCCCAAAGGGAGGCAGGGAGGAGAGAGCGTACGCAGCCCAGATAGGAGTGCAAAGTCACGTGTACGTGTACAGAACACTATGCGTAACCTTGCTGTTCGGTGTTAACTACAATAACCTATTCCGGGACTGGACTTGTAAGTGTATATAATTAAACTGAAAAGGAGGATTAAATATCTTGTCTCCAGGATCCGATTTCAGCGGAATGGCGCCCACTATAAAATAAAAGCCTCTCTTTCCTTATTCCTAATTCTGAAAACTTCAGGTACTGTAAGTTTATTTCTGCCCCTCGCGGATTGAATGAAACGTGTTAAGCTTACTGGACATGGCAAGCCGTAAACTGGAACACGTTAAGTTTGCTGGACATGACAAGCTGTAAACTGGAACATAATCTAAGCGACAAATGTAGCTTAGTACAAATATACAGCACGGCATAGAGTGCAAACAATTAGTTTACTTTCAAACTAATTTTTTAGCTACAGAAATTCAAACATGATGGGTATGGTTTGACTAGGTCACAGCTTGAAGTGTAATGCGTTCACTGAATGTACGCTTCACACACTCTCACTTGTACCCTGCCTCATTACTACACTGAATGTACGCTCCAAACACTCTCACTTGTACTCTACCTCAATAGCCCCTCCAAAATAATACCCTCTTATGCATCTACAAGTTTGGTCATAGTCCAGCCAGCTCTGCATTCACTGATGAGCGGCAAAACCACCGTGAACTTACCCCCACACATGCAACTACCGAGAGCCGAACTTATAAAGTCGCACTAGGAAAGCGGCAATGATGAAAATAACTAATAGAAAACGAGTAATATTTTAGAAACTCAATATATCCATAGACCGCTAACCTAAAGTACCCGAACAAGTTAAGGCTACGAGATCAGTTTTGAGATGAAAAGTAGGGCAAAGAGAGCCGCACTACCAACGTTTGGTCGCTTTTGTACGCAGTGAAGTTAATTTTAATGCACGACTTCTCCTGGGGCTGCGAATAAAAATACACATCTGACCTTGAAAGCAAACTGGCCGGAGTAGTCGTACATGCCACAGGAGTGCATGAGGGAGAGCACGTCCCGCACAGCGGCGGGCTGCAGCACCTGGTCCCCCGTGATGGGACAGATGCCGCCGTTGGCGAGCGTGGCGGCCATCACTGCCATGCTCTCAGTCGTCACCTCCATGGAGCAGCTCTGCAACAGGCGTCATACAAGCTCATCAGCTCCATTCCTTTTAATCAATTACACACTTGAAAATAATCACAAACACATGTGAAATCTATTGAAGACATGACAGACATAGTGAAATTTGGGGTCCATTTACCGTAGACTCTTTCATCCGATAAAAAAAATTCCCTTTACAAACCTACCCACATCTGAATTTATAATAAGAGCGTGCAAAGAAGTCAAGAGCTATACCTTCAAACCGAGCACAATTAAGACATCAGAGACTATCATAGAGATATCGAAACTATGAAACAAACAACTGAAGCACTGTGTGAACAGTTTGGAATGGAATCATGAGTGGGTAGAATCTCCCGAGATCCTAACAAAGCGATTATGGAAAATTCCAATGAGCCTCATCAGCATTGAAGCAGCCCGATATTTTAGCATTGGTGAGCTAACGGTCTCATCTTACCACAATATTTTCGTGGTACGCACTCACTCGATTGACCAAACGATATCCTCTGAAAGAGCCATCGATGTCTTGCGATCACCTTACTTGTACATGTATCGTCCTTTCTCAAAATGAAATCCTTCTTAGTGTTCCTTCAATAATAATAATTTACTTAGCCTTCAAGACCCTTAGCCGCATAGCCCCTGGTTGCAAATTATTCCACATCAAATCCTGAAATACGACGAGCACTCTAAGAATGCCAGAACAAAAACTCCCCTCGAAAAATTGCAAATATTGATGAATTAATATTACAAACAACGAATACTAAATAATCTATATTGTTAAATATTTAAAGTGTCTTTAATTCTTCTCCCACGGTAAGCATTCTGAAAGAACGTTAACAAGAAAATGGTTTGTTTAAGAAGGTAGCCAACTTTAGAAGCCAGAAATTTGTGAACTGATCACATCGCCTGCTCGTAGGTCGGTAGTTCGGTGCCAATAAAAAAAAAAAATTCTGTAAGACTCGTAGAATGGCACACCACGTCATCTTGTGACACCATAATACCAGCACAAACCTCGAAAAATTCTGCAAATTTCTCATATTTGTCGTCGACTCCGAAACGACGATGACAGATGAAGATTTCTTGAAGTTGGAAAAAAATTCAGCAACCGTGACAGCTTATTTAGCACAAGCAGCCTCGACACTGAGGGTGCCACTCGTGTGCTTGTCACCAGGAGCACCAGCTCACAAAGCCTTCTTCCAACTTGCAGGAAGAGCCTAGCCTTTTCAAAAGAATTTATTTAAGACTAGTCGCACGACCAGTGTGCTAGCAGTTATAGCAGCAGTAATAAATAGCAGCAGCAATAAATAGCAGCAGCATTAGCAACAGCATAAGAGTTACCCACAGCACTTTAAAAAGCAACAAAATCACCCCTACTCAGTTTGACTTCTTTACCGAAGCATGTATAATCTATTATTTTGATGGACAAAGCACAACATCGCTGCCGGACAGTTGACTATCGAGAGGGCGGCGAGAAAGTTAGCCTGGGTAGGAGAGGCACAATCTGCAGTGGTAAAAACAGCAGAACCACCAAAAACACGAGCAGCAGCACCAGCAGCAGGCGAGCGTGTGGCGAGACCTGGGTGGGGCAGTTGTGTGGTGCCCTCGGTCACTGCAACATCAAAACAAGACGCGCTATACGGCTGCTTACCTGTGAACTCCGAACGCTTCAGTGATCTTCAAGTTGGGAATATTTCGCTCTCATGCTAGGACGACTAGGACAGAAAATGCGCGGGTCATGTCGTTTCTTTCAATTGATGATGAATAGTGGAATAAAACGTGTGTCGTCAAAATCTTACGCACGCCAATGAAAATTTAGAGGAGTTATTTCGAAAATTATTCTAATGCGGCATGTAAATGCTAGTACAAAAATTAATTATGCAGCGGATAATTCTGACTCTGGCAATCATTTATCGCAAGTTAAAGTAAAATTTATTATTTTAAAAGTAAAATATATTTCAAACGACAGCGTTCCGCACATCATGAGCCGTATACTGTAAAACAGGAACAGTGCGTTGTACCAGCCTCAAGTTCGTTGGCTTTCAAACAATCGAATTAAACCAGAAAAAGACGCAACTTATGAGTCACAAAATAACAGCCTTTTCTTCAAAATTTTTAGCTTTCCTTAATAACGAGAGACAGGCACAGAAGTTATGACCCCCAAAAAAGCAGTTGGCAGCGACGCGGTCGAGAGAAGTCTTGGTCCAAATCAAGCACGGACTCTTCGAGAAAATTCTACATACGAGTGGCTTTACACGAACGACCCATTTCCCCGGTAATCAGTTGTCGAGCGTGGTCTAATGTGCATCCCCACACACGTAACGTACGTACGACAAGTCTACGAAGCAATTAAGCTCTAGCGTGTTTGGATACAAGAATGACAGAAAATTAGTGCGCCATGGTATTCATGATACGAAATTTTGCATATGTCCAAAAATTTTCAAATTAATTTTTCTGCAGTGTAGCTTTTATTGAGCGAGTGAAGATCGTTACATTAACTCTTTAAGATACGAAACAAGATTTCAAGAGACCAGCCATAATAAGACCGAGACACGTTCTCTAATCGTTACATTTGTTTTCATGTAAACGAAAGACGCCCTGAAAAATATCAAACTTCGATTCCTGTTCATTATTCTTCTACCTGGATGAAATTTCAAATGAGGGATGAAGCTCGGGTTCCGTAAAGACGATAAAAATATAAATCTGTAGTTTGGTACCCGAGGAAATCAACAGTCACAATGGAGGCATGAGTCTTTTGCGTTGCGGTTATACCTTTGATGTGAATTTTCAAGATCGATAAAGTTAATTTTTATAGTCCGACATTCCGACTATGCAGCGTAGAGCGATGAGTCCTCAAAAGCTAAGGATTGACTTTTAAATGATTAGCGTTGATTAGTTACCGAAGATGTTAGAAACTTGAACATTTTCATAGCGTTAGAACGCGTACTTTTGGTCTAATAAGCAAAGGTTTTCAAGTAACTTGAAATCCTACCTTATTCAACATGAACTTTTAAAATTTTACGACTTGTTACGAAGACGATACGATGGGAGAAAACCTAGAAGTCCGACCGAGATGCACGTTTGACCAACGTGTTACACATAAGTTAGTCCGGCGAGAGTGACTTAACAATTGCACCAGGCCAATTAACGCTACGCGAGTAATAAATACATTGCGTTCAACTGATCCACAGCACATCCATTGCGTCGAGTCAACTGATCCATCGAGAGCGACAAATTCATTGCACTAGGTCGATCAATTTTACTCGAGCGACAGACCTTTCACACCAAGTCAATAAATCCCCTTCAAGTGAAATGTCTATTGCATTAAGCCAAATAATCAGACGCTAGCGGCATTTCCATTGCACCAAGTCAATTTTATTTGAGTGACCGATGTTCCCTGATAGCAATACCGCGAGAACCTCACAACAGCCACTTGCGGTAGGCATGAAGAGAAGGGGACCACAACAAAGTGTTTCCGTTGTGGGAACATTTCGCCCAAAATGAAGTAAATTTAATTCGTTTGCAAAAAGAAATTTATTGGAATTTGTTTTCTGAAAAAATCGTGTCGCACGTTGAAGTTCCCTTTTAAAATAATGTTGCAGTTTTATAAGTATTTTCGAGTTTCACTGCGTAAAACGTTCAACATTTTATGTGAATACCTGAAACAAACAATAACGCACGAAACCGAAGAAAATTTTTCAATCGAGGTGAAATAATTGAAGAAAATAGTAGATTGAGGCAGACAGAACATTTAAGCGAGTCGCAAAAACCTTCTTTCTACTTCAAGACAACGAATATCATCAATTAAGATATGTTAATTACTCTAACGAAATGATATTTATTTCGAAGTAAACACTTTCTTCGGTAAAAGAGACTGCTAAATAATCTTAAATTATACGTTGAGTACGTTAGAGCATCAACAAAGAACATTCTATTGAATCTACATTCTTCTGTACTGGTGACCATCGATCACATCGTAAATAAGGTATTATTTAGTTTTACAGGACAGTGCTAAAACAGAGAAAATTCGGATATCATTATAACTCAAGTTTCTTATAATTTACTCCTCAAGTTTTTAATAAGTCACAATTAGAGTCATTTTTAAGTACAATTCCTGTGGTCGAATTCAAGAAAGAACAAATCTACAAAAGACGAGCAATAGTTAACCGTATAGATTTCAGCAAAATATAAAATTAAGAACACCAAAGTGAACAAGAAGCAGTGATTACTGAAGTATCTACCAAGGAAGCCCAGCATTTCCACCTTCGCTGATCTCCAGCAGGAAGGTCAGGCAGTGGTCGCCGTGCAGCGCAGGACAGCGAAGAAGCCGTCACAAACATGGTACGTGAGTGGGGTGCACTTCTCCTTCCAGCAACACGGGGCTTAAGTATTTATGTTCGTATGGAAGCACAATTTGTATGTTCTGATTTATTTATAATAATGATGGTAGCGAGTTAGTTTTTTATTCACAGGTATGAGCGGTAGGAATTGGCGAGAGACAGGTGAGAGATTTACCTTCGATTGGATTGTAGGTCGTACAAATATTTTATTCGAAAAATGATCAGTGAGCTGTAATACACAGCTAAATTTTTGGCCACTCTCTGCTGTGCTATCATTGTACCTACTGCTGATTTCTAAAGCTGCTCACCTTTACGTTCTTTTTACAGAACATTGTTTTTGTTCTTACTTGCTTCTTTGGTTTCCGATTTCTTTTATGATAATCCTGATAATAAATGCTCATCACCATTGCTGCTCGTCTTCCCAATGGTACAATTAACGATGATGTTGCTACATGAAACCAGAAAAAACAGTGGGTTTCTGTACAGTGTGAAGATCGTCATAAGTAATAAACGTCTAACACGTTCTTTTCAATAAACAATACCCGCCAATATGCGCGAAATATTTTCCTTTGACTCCTCGTCAAAAAGCTATCCTAAATTTTGACTCCGCAACTAAAAACGCATTGTATGAAGAAACATCAATAACGTTTTTGTGCGAATTCGCTTGCGAAATGTTAATTGATCTCAATTTTTATTTTTACCATCCAAATGTATCCTACAATTATTTCTCTGCGCTCTTTTGAAGCGTAATCGATATTTTCCGCTCTTGAGAGCAAGTTCAAATTTGTGTTTTGATCTAGAAGCAAATTTGTGAAACTAAGACGCCTATGTAGTTCTACACAAGATGTAATATGCGTATATCTTATCTCAAATAATTGTCAATTATATTTTGCGGCCAAAATAATTTTTTGCGAGGTACACGTTGGCTGTAATTCAAACTAAAATGAACGGAAATTATGCTTTACTTTTGTGATGACGAAACCAGTGAATCAGTCTAATTATATGACACGAAAATCATTTTATGGTTTATGAAACATTTTAAAAATTTGCTCGTAAGCCTTTGGAAAAAATTAAGAGTCTCTTTCCAAAACCTTGTTGCATTGCTATGCCTTTATTAAGTTCTACAATATAAAAATGCATTTTAAAGCATCGCATGAACAATACCATACATGCAACGATTTCATTACAATCAGTTATAAACATCGAGAATCTCATTAAAATTTCACTACTTTCACTTCAAAATTTCATGTTTTTTCCACGCGAAAACAAACATAGTTTGTAAAGTATATGGTCTTAGGAATATATTTGTTTGGAAGGAGTCAGATAGACGAATAACTCCAGACCATCAAGTTCCGAAAAATGAACTGCTTAAAATCGACCCACACGCAAAAAAAAGCTGCAGCTCTCTTCCTAGAAATGCGAATGAAACACAGCGAATAATAGGCATAAGAAGGCGCTTATGATTTACTCCCAGCGGGGGAAGAAAACGGAGGACAATAACCTCATAATTGTAAGCGCCAAGCTCGGATGATGTGCGCAACTGAAAATATTGAGAAGAGATGAGAACTTGAACAGGCGACACTTCAGGACTCGCAAGAACAAGAACATCGGATGCTGTCAAAGACGAGAGCAGCTAAAAAATTAACCTGGCAGGGCTTCGAAATGCGACAACGACTCCCACGCAAACAAAAAATAAGCGCACAACCCGTTGTTTTAAACTTTTAAAAAGTTAAACATCTATTCGAAAATTGTGTGTTTTTCCTGGAGAAAGATAAATAAGATTGCTAGCACTAAAGCAACAAGCGCGAGAATGCAGTTGTTTTTGTTACTTTCGGGTGAAAAAGAATGTCGTTAATCGAAATAACGGCGAAGTGAGAAGGTCGTACCCCCTGCCCTGCGGTTGGTCGCTGTGCTTGTGTTAATGACGGCGCTCAAGACACGCGAAGACGTTGGCAATGACAAGGGCACGGCTCGTAGCGCTAATTTATGCATGTTTTGTGCCGAGTTTGGGGCTTGGAGCACCCGTCCAGTGAAGTAATACGTAGAATCTTCGCCAAAGCGATTATTAAAAATTTCTGTTTTCAGTAATTCAAAAATAAAAAGAGCAATACAACTTTTAATTCAACTTGGCAAGTATGCACTCGATGATAATCATCATGCAGGACTAGGCGCCAAAGAACAGGTCCCAATTAAGGGACGATGCTCCAAATGCTTCCGTGTTTTGGTCTCACACACGCCACATCGCTGCCTGCAACATAAGACAGATTGTAGTGGAAATGAGCAGGCTGAGAATATTTCCATTGGATACATGAATGACATCTGAGGAGGGACAAGTTGACGATGCATATGCCTTGTAAAGTACCGTGGGTGTACCTCATACACCGCGTGTGACCTGTATACTATTCCTACAATACCGCGTTAATACCCTGTACCTACAGTGCAACGTGTGTACCTTGTACGATATAAATACAGTACTGCGTGTGTACTCTGTACTTCTAGTATCATGTGCCTATAGTACACAATTCGTTAGCGTCAGAAGTGAGCCTTCTCGCTGGAGATTAGTAACTTCCATGTCACATACTATCTTGCACTATCGTTAAGTCATTGTAAATCATGTTCTACTGTTGCACACGTTCATGTGTTTTGAGGTATTTACTTTCTCAAGAAAATGGTAACAAATTAAATCTTAAAACGCTTACGGCATGATTAAGCGCTGTACTCCAATTTGAGTAACTTAATTTTTGTTAAGGATTAGGGAAATAATGTGAATGAATGAAATTAAAAAATTAAAAAAATGAGCATTCTTCTTCGCGTGATTTTCCGATCATGGAAATCAAAACCAAATGCCATACTGTAAAATCTTCTCATGCACCCAGCTCAACTTTTTAAGAGGACGAACGCGAAAAGTCGTCACCATGAATGTTTGTAAGAACAAAAAATCGTTTTCAAATGGTAAACAAACTTTTACCAATGAAACTAACATATTTGATATATGATTCGCAAACGAGCGATATGCACCATACTAACCATTAAGTGATTAACTACACAAAGAATTCCCGTCTTAATACCCATGAACCAACTGCAGATGGTAAGCCTCCCCAACCTTCAGTTCAAATCGAAAAATATTTTTGCTCAATAGCAAACGTAGCATCTACTTATTCCGATCTTCAAACAGTATTAAAAAGTCGTTAATGCATTTAGTATTCACCTACAATCTTTGATGCCACGTTGCAAGGAAGAAACCTTAATTAATTCTCAGTTCGAGAGGTGTGAAGGTCTCTACGTCAAATTCACTAATCAAGGCCCCTCAGCACGTCGTAGGTCCCAGCCCACACGTGCAAGTCTACTTCAATCAGCAAATGACTTGAGGTCTTGGAGTTAAAAAATTTAATGAACACGCACGCCAAGCTTCAGTTCCACTTTTACGATTTAACTAAAACGTAGCGTAGAAAATATTTTATTCAAAATAATAAAAACGACCAGTTACGGTGACTTGAAGGTTTTTGGGTACTAATTAATTACCACGAAACGACTGAGGCACCTGCTGTTCGGAAGCAATTAAAATGAATTGATCAAATCAACTCCAGGTCATCTGATTTATGAGTAATTAGGAACGAGCTAGGCAGGAAAACCTTCCTAATTAGTTGGCCAGAAAATCTCAGCGCCGCTTTTATGAAGAGCAATTAGGAAGGGCGGGAGGCGCACAAAGACGTACAGTAAACAATCGCAGCGGAGTTGGCCGGTAAACATCTCAGGTGGACACGTACGTCGACGTCGGCCAACAATCGGCGCTCTTAAACTGACGTGTATTTACGACGGCCACAATCTCACTTGGGGTTTTTGGGCGGTCAGCCGCAGTCGTGCCGCACCAAGAAATTCTTCTCTCGAGGGTGCGCGAGCTGGCCAGCCCGGTCAGGCAGCAACTGCATGAGTTGTGCCATCAGAAATTCTATGCTTCACGCGAATTCGGTTATGACGAGCAAGAAATAAATCATTATTATAATGCTATGGAACATAATTTTTGTTCCTCACCATTAAGGGTGATTTTCTACGACTCCTTTCGATACAAAAAAATTTGCATTTTCTGTTGATTTTCTTTGAATTATACCTGTTTTATATTTATTATTGGCTTTTATTGAAGAAAGGTCATACAAAAATTCATCGACATAACCACAGAAGAAAAATTCTAGCATTTTTCACTTCATTTCATTACGAAAAATCAAATGATGTTGATTCTGAAACAAGACACAAGTGGAATTCTGTTACTTGGTGCAATCTTTGGATGACGAATGAAAATACAATTACGAATGAAAATTCAAAGAATATCATTGATTTCGAAAAAATACAAGGATTTGTGTACATTCGTTCAACATTTCATACATTTTGAAGAAAATACACTTCCATAGTGTGAAAAAAGACTGATGAAAATAGTACAGGATAATCAAAATGTGGTTAACATGATACCACAGAAAGATGATTCGAGCTTTTCGTCCAGCAGTTCACGTAACGACGATGTCACAAGAGAACGAAGAGAAGGAATCATTTAGTATGGACTATGGAGGACGGGAAATCTATGCACAAGGTGTGTTACTGCACAGGATCCCCTGCGCATAAGAACTGCGACTTAAGAATGAACAGGAAGTAAAGGCAAAGAAGAGATAGCGAAAAAGGTGTGAAATTGAAGGAAGCAAAGTGGGCACGAACTATGAAAGGAAGAAGTCCCGAAGCTGAGCTGAGCTTATGTAAGGTAATACAGGGCTACGTAAACTCCATCAAAAGTACAGAATTTCATAATCTTTTGATACCACTTTCTGAATTGAACATGGTAGTCATTCATGATGTCCAAAAGGGTGAGCAAAAAATGACTCATTGCGTAAACCCAACGAATAAACATAGACATTCAGTATACAAAAAATTATTTTCTACTCTATGGCGTGATACCACGATGAATTTGATGAAATAGATTTCAATTACAACCTTCTAGCTTTGAAATTCGGGCGTTTCGCAGTCTGTGCACCGTCCTGTTACTTAATTAGCCAGCTGGTCATCACGTAGAGATGGTCTCGAGTTTCGCTTGCTGCTGCGATTTTGTAAGTCACTAAGAATCTTCACGAGAAAGTCAAAGTGAACTTCTAATCTCGAAGCATATAATCAGACGTGTGGTATCATTGAATGAAAAAACAAACGCTGCTACCGCAAGTGTAATTTCTTGAATAGAACTCAAGGGCAGAAGCCGGAATTTTGAAGCAGTTGAAAATCATTGCACGGTGATAAGTTTTCATATGAAGACAGGAGTGAATCGAAAATAACGATACAAAGCTTATTATACGAGCCTATCATGTTGCAGACAAAAGAACAAACCAAATACGAAGTTTGTGCATTTAACATCGATAATGCGATTTAAATAAACTTGAGCTTGAAAATTTCCTTGACTTGAGGTTGTCCCGTTGAACTAACTGTAGAGCAGACAAACCAGTTCATTTGTCTGGAGCTGCATTAAATGACAGCTTGCTGGTGGTAGGCTAGATGTAAGAACTTGCATTTATATTTGTCAGTGTCGGGAGAGACAGCACGGCGGCTCTGTACTTGCTGCTGCGCGCTGCAAAAAGCTGTCCCGACGAGACGTATCATCAAGTAAGGAATTTGTTAGTAATTTCTCTGATTAAAACCATCATGATAAACGAAAAAGTTCTCAAGCACTGAAACATTACGAGCATCATAACGCTTGCAGAAATCATGCAGATAGTTTTGACGTGAAGGACGAGCGGTCTCGCTGCGCTCAGTAAACGGGCCTGTGAGGAGTGTGCTGCAGCCGTGACAAGGTCGCCATTGTCGTGCACAGTTGGCTGTGTTTGGTGCCTTGTCATCACAAATTAGAGGGCATTCGAGGCACAAATAAGAACAAATCTTACAGTCAGGGCGACCGACATGTCCCCCCGTTCTGTAATACTTTGTTGTTTCGTACGCTACCTCATCTCACAGTCGCAAGTACGCCAAACAAATTCAGCAATTCTGGTTGGATTTGTCGAGATATTTTGCTCTGAAGCGCCTACATATTAAAACTGCACAATATTAGTTCATATAGCAACAGAACAGAGATAAAATCCTTAAAAACTAGTGGATATACGGTCAAAGTTCGTTTCGTAGTCTTTCAAGGATAAATCATAAGTGAAAACTAAAATGTGCAGCTTACACTGCAAATAAAAAGTTACAACTCCATGTTAAGTAGAATTCCCAGCCTACCTTAGAATGCAGGGAGCAGGGTAGTTCCGCTTGGGAGTTTGTGGGAGGGCACGACAAGCTTGGACGAGTGGCAGGACGAGAGAACACAGCAATAACAGGGCGGTGGCAGGACGAGAGNGGGCGGTGGCAGGACGAGAGAACACAGCAATAACAGGGCGGTGGCAGGACTAGGAAAAATGCAGGGCATAATTTACGAGTCATAACGGCGTAGTCGGAGCTGATCACAGTGCGGGTGCCAACAGCACTCCTCCCTCGGAATACCTCCCCAAAATAGCCCCCTAATTATCCCCGTAAAAAGCCGCGCCGGCCCACAAACCAGAGTTGGGTGTGAATCCACCCACTCTTTGTTAATGATAGATTTTACTTTCACTTGTTGATTTATTCTTGTTCAAAAAACCCCGGCTTTGATATTTTGTGAAGCCTTCACGCGAATAAAATGCTTAGCATCCTCATCGGTGCTTGTTCAAGTGTCGCTGTTTATGTATGACTGCAACATGGCAGGAAACTGACAGCATGTGCAGCCTCCCACACAAAAACCTATAGAGCTTATACACAAGGAAAACCCGTCCGTAATACATAAAATATGTTGCCTTGCTATTAAGTGTAAGTAGGGTAGTAAGATAAAGAAGAAATACATCAGTCTCGCTGTCTACAAACGATCCGTCATTTTCAAGAACATTACAAAACGGGTACCGAAGAAACGATATAGTTGCAGGTTTACAGCCTAGGATATCATAATTCACGAGGGTCGTAAACTGTACCATGAATTCGTATGTTATAAAATCACGTTCTCGAGAACGATAAACTTGAGCCTATATTTCATGCATGAAACTGACCTCAAATGATTATAAGCGCGCTGGTCGCGATGTATGCTTACGTGTACACGTTCCCTGCGTCAGGTCGCTCCATAGTTGGGACGTTCCACGGCAAGGTCAGATTTAAATTCGGAGACATTATGGCGTTTTGAAGTAAGACATACTTCCTTCATAATTGCTCTCTCTTTACTCCGATCGATGGTCTTAGGTATTTTAATATTCAAATTTGAGGTTTCTCTTCAATGCAAGTAATATACGAGTGTCGACACACAAGCAAACTATTAGGTAACAGTGGAATGAATTCTTTCATTGGTATACCCTTAGGTCAGCATGAGGGGAACGTGGTACGGAAGGACAGGTCACTTTGGCAGGTCTCCTTCACGAACCGCTCCTAACTCAGGTCAAATTTTTCCGTGCTTCCCAAGTTCTACAGAAGTAAATTAAATTCATTACTGTATCTAAGATCTCAAATAATTATGAATGAACCTCGCTTAAGGAACTCCTATGAAATGAAATAATTCTGGATTATATTACTCGATCGAAAACAAAGCCATGCATCAGAACCTGGACATTTGTAGCGGGAACATAGTCTTCACAAGAATTTATAATCACGAATTTCATTGTCACAGTGAATCACGAATCAGATAGCTGCAGCTGAAATACAAAATATGAATACGTTCATCTATGGAACAAGTTCCCTAAGATAAAAGAGAGGTCAGTGACTGTGTCAAGTAAATTAGTTCAGATCTATGAAAGAACCACAACGATAGTAAACAGTAAGTCCTCTCTTTACCTCCCCTCCAATCACATTTCTCCCCCTAAATCTTGTTTGGCATCACCCGGTCGCCCCCTTGTCTCAACAACCATCACATCTTCTCGATGATCTGTAGTGCTTATTGCTAACCCCAACGTTCCCGTTCCCTCTGGGCGCCCGTATCTACATCCACCCCTTTGTTTGGGCTCAAACAGGCGCGATCGTTTTCCTCATCTGTTTACTTTCTCAGATTGTCTGCTTTATCTGTTGACTTTCTCCGATTGTCTGCTTCATCTGTTGTCTTTCCCCGATTATCGGCTTTACCTGTTCACTTTCTTCTCACTTCTACCGCATTCACGAACTGTTTGTTCCTCATCTTCGAGCTGCTGTTCAATACGCAGTAGTTGATACCGTGCTAGTTCATGCTTCAGCATAGCCTTTGTATATCTAATGTTAGATTTTCAGTTTATCAATACTGATGACGTGAAGCCTTGTACTTTCTCAGATGTGATTCCCGCATTATACCTTGCATCAGCTTTTAGCAACAGGATATTTTCCTGCAATACCAACATATCACATAACCCACAAAGCTTCCTCACGCTATCTTTCATTCCGACTTAACCAAATTAGTACATCATCGAAGAAACAGATTACACTACGGAGTCTTTCCTTCAACTGGTGACAGTTTTAAAACGAATCATTCTCTACTCTACATACGACGTACAAAATGACTCAATTTTCGATTTCCGTGATATGTTCACAACCGCTGATTCGATTGCGGTGATTCTTGAGAGTGGCTTGATATGGAATTTTTGTCAGAAATTTATTCCTTTAACATGGGTAGTTTATATTTTTTAAGAATTTCAAAGTTTTATTTTCTTCCCAAATTTGTTCCACATATACACAGTCTGAAGACATTTGAGAAAAAGGAGGAATTAAAAGAATAATTGGAAGGTCCGTTCAAGATACGACGTAGAAATTTTAACGAGTGACCAAAATTGCCAACCGTTTAACACTGTAAACTTCTTCTTTCAGAACACGCGTCGCGATATTTGAGTGTTTATTTGACTATGATTTAACGGCTACAGCACTTCATAAACTTCTGCTTGAACTATCATATATCGACTCATTACTTTCATATTGTTTGTACTTCCACAGTTATTTTAGACTAGATATTCCCGTCTTTATTTAAAAGAACTATCTTTACACGCGTAAAAGCAGTATCACATCCTGGTCAAAAACGTGCTAAGTTCGACAACTCTTAACTACATTTATTTACTTATTTGCACCTATGAAATTCTATCGTTCTTTAGTCCTGGTGAGCAAATAGTTAGGCACTCCATCGAGGGCGTTAGAACACCAACAAACTCAAGCATGTAACATTAACAAAAGTGACAAGGCACTCATAACCTTTACTGAGTCTCAACCTCTCTTTTGTTTGCTAGGAAAGTCAGTCACAGTGACAGTTTTTTTTCAACTCCGCGGGGTCACTACACGTTCTGTCGTCCCTCGCAGTCATTCTTCAAACGCATACATATGTATATTGTGGCGCGATGCTCGTGCTTATTTAGCTTCATATTCTCTCCCTGAGCATAAAATGGCCTTAGGTATTCGATGATGTATGCAAACCACTGGCATGCCCTTGTCCTTACCACGAGTCAACGCTGATGACCGTTCATATTCGTGCTTCAACAACTAGCGGTTTTGCCGCCAATGGAGTTCAATGGTGCGAATAATTACAGAAATCGGTCGAATTATAAAAAATATCAGACAATACACATATGGAAAGAAAGCATTCCCGCATTTTGTCTTGAACCTATACAGTAATCATACATATTATACTCGGTACATATTATACTTTACCTTCCAACAGTATTATTACGGTGTAACCATAGACAATTTGAATTTTTAGAAAACTCTACATTTTTCGAATGTTACAGAGTCTCTGTCAGACTATAGTAGAACATGCAGCACACGACCCCAGTTCCTAGTTCGTTCTGCCCAGGCCGAGCGATTACCACAGTTCCCTCTCTTGAACACAAGGTACGATCATGGGAGGTTATTCACAGTTCGTTCTCCTCTGGCCAAGCCTCCACCGTAGCTACCCCCTTTTGTTGGCAGAGAGCAGAGAGAACGCGCTTCATTAGTAATGGTTAGGCAGACTGGCGGCCGCATCAGACGCCATTGTTTAAAGATGGCCGAGGTCCAGCTATTGATCACCTGCCCAGTAATCTGCGTGTGTTTAGGTTTGCCTTTGCAAATTTTCTCCGCATTCTCCCTGCCTCCGTCATTAGTCAGAAGCACTAGAGCGCTGCTGCCGAATATGAGCTCGCCGCTGCAGCGCCAAAATACGGTGGCCACTCTGTTATCTCACCTTCCTTGCCCATGCATCGAATGAAAGTTAAAATAATATTGTTACAGAAGGATAACTCATGAGATAAAGTACGAAAGACTATAGAATTGTAGAGTCCATTGGAGTCCTCACATTAAGTTAGCACAGGGATGTTTCCAACTCGTTTAACTGAAAAAATATCTAGTGAAACACACAGATCATGTATAAAAGTAAAAATATCTGCACGTGAAATCGACAAATGGAAGCTTTACCATAAAGATGTTGAGGTGAAAAAAGTCGAGCAGAATACTGAACTGTTCCTTAGTCATCCTAAATAAGATTCGACTGAAATAAAATATACTGATCCTTCTACGTGAAATCAATAAATTTATCAGTGCATAGCATGACCGGATGACAGCAAATAGTACCATTAAACTTTACCGAAGCTCAGTCATAATATTAACAATGTACCAACAACTTAGAGTGCAGAACAGAATATGAAATGGGAAAACGTTCCTGGATGTTCACGAGCTCTCTCAACCTGCGTAAAATTCCGTGTATCTACACATAGCTAAGAGTTCCTTCTGAACACATTTGGGTCTTGATAGACTCCAGGGAAAGTGCTCGCACTCTAATGGCCATCTTCAAATGCACTGACAAGAAACTTTTATGTAACAGAATCAGGAAAAACTTAAAGAAGTAGTAGTCCCATCGGTAAAATAATACGGTAAATTATAGGAGTGTATATAAAAATGATCAATTTAGAAAATAAAATAATTAAAGAAATTTAAGTTTAGTTTAGTTTAGTTTAAACTTAGTTTAAACACTCATAAAAAAATATTCTTTGAAATTCACAACAGATAGCTATTACTGAAAAAATTAAAGACCTATAAACTCACATCGATAGTTATGAGGCTCTATGCCATACATACTTCAACATTGTACATCTTCAAAAATCACTGATCAAACCAAATTAATGCATCACTCAGTCCATATAAGGAACAACGAAAATAGATCAAAAATCTCTCATTCGAGATGCGGGAAAACAACATTTTCTCGTGAACACCTAGAATTGCATGATATCGTAAGTGGAAACTCGTAATTTTTTGTTTTCGTGCCAGTTGAAGACCATAATTTATCATGTATTATAAAAAAATCGCTGACTACAAGACGCAATAAACGTGTCGAGCAATCTCTCAGTTCAGTTGCTTTTTGACGTACGAACATCTCGTTATGCCCCATTCAAATTAAAATAAAAAAACACAAGCCAAACAGAGACAAAATACATTAGATACTCAGCTTTTGCTTAACCGAGCTGCGCACTTTTCCCCTCCGCTAAGACAGTGCAACCGCACATTTCTCAAAGAAGAGAGATAAGTGCACGCGCAAACTTTCAGGCGTCCTCTACATTACCGCGCGCAGTTCGTCAGGCACGGTGAGAGAGAGCCGCGAGTGCTCAGATTACAGCGCCTGAGTGGAGCTTGAGACGAGTGCCGACACCCGCCGGGACCTTAATTACGGACCCCTCCTCCATGTGGGGGAGGCGTCACTAGACGCGACTGCCATGATCCGTCACCGCAGCTGCGGACGCTGTACCGCGCCAAGTGGACAGTACAAGGAACACGTCACCTCAAGTTCTGGACGTATCAACCTCGTAATTATGCACATATTGCGTACTGGCAAGATATCACAAGTTCTCAGGATTTGACACAGTGGCACCAAGTGGAAGCAGTCACTACTTTTTTTCACTGCAATTTCGGACGAGAGAGAAAATGAAACATTCCGCTAAGTTTCACAGTTTCACCAGAATTCGTATTCTAAGCACGCGTACGCGCCTTTGCTGACACAACTGTAATTCAACTTTGGTGACATACTTCTTTAAAGAATAACGTGTCATATATAAAATTATAATTACGTTGCATCAAGCATAACCACAAAAGCTTAGATCAGGAAGTACCAATGTAAATTTTACGGCATAGGAACAATACAAAGCCAATGAAATAAAGGTCCTTACGTATTATCGGGAGGACTTTTGATTTTT
>VOMN01037824.1:0-10070 GCA_014899125.1 Orchestia grillus
TCAATCAATTGATACGCGTCACAGGCTCATTTCTAGTTTTGACTGATCACACTTGGAGTAGTTCGATATTTTAGAGTAAGAGTTCTCCAGCGTGACTATAGCTTCCATTGTATATTTGTGTGTTGTCATCGTGGGAAGGCACGTGGCACTCAAAGACGACCATGCACTTTTAGGCAGACGTGTTAGCAGGTGACGTTGAACAGTTCTTAATTAATAAGGCAAACATCAAAGCATTCAAACTCTACGAACTGTCCGAACAGCTAGCGCATATTAGCAACATTACAGTCCTATTTAAAATATTCTTAGCAAGCTAGTCAACAGTGATGGTTAGTCCGACACACTTCATGAGAGCAAGCGACAGAGAATGAAATTCTAAAAAAGAAACAATCTTCTATATATTAATACGCTTGTACCTACGGACGTACCGTTCCGTCACGCTTCGCCACTTTTCAAGTGAAATTTCAGGTCTCGAGCGAAGTATCCTGTATACGGGTTGCGTGTTTGCCATAAAAAGCCAGTCTTCGCGGCCCATTTTCAGTTTCCCTAATAGAGTTCAGACTACTCGCATCATCAAGAAGGAAATTGTTTCCAAGACCGGACTATCTCTGCCCTGAACCTTTAAACCCCCGTCCAACATTTGAGAGGACCAGTTCTCATGGGCTGGTTTATCTAAAGTTTATTTCAGTGAAATTTTCACGGGTCTTGCTAGTCAATAATTTACCCCTTAAAATACCTTCTCCAGCAATGACGAGTTAACTCGTATTGACCTAATTATTATTTTTCAAATTGCAGCGAAAACTCGCCAAAATTTTGATTTGAATAGAAAAACTTGACGTAAGTTAACTCGTCCTTCATTGACCCCTCCCGGTAAAAGCCGACTATCTCCGAGCGTACTTGAATATTTTGAAAAAACTACAAAAATCCCCTTAACGCAACAAGCGTTCATCAAAAACACCTCCCGGAGAATGGGTTAAATTGAAACGAATTTTTACGGTAGATAAATTTACTTAAATTTCACCAAGCGAACGCTTTCATAAGCCTATGAAAAGACCGAAATTTCAGTCCGCGGAGGAACTTGTAGCCGAAATAAGAAAATTTTGCAATGTGTTCCAAAGAGTGAAGCGGACGTCCCCTAGTCCAGGCTGCTGGGGCAAGGAATTTCTCACCTGTTTTGTAGAGAGGCTGAGCGCGCAACCCATGAGCAGTGTTTGTCTCGTGTTGATTTCAACTAAAAAATCAACGAGCTCTTCAAACGAGGGTCCTGTCATGTTGCCCCAGGGTTGGACTCGTGTTCATTAGAATCCATGCTTAAGTTGTAGGTCCGATGCCTGTACAAATTATTGCAGAAGCGCTTAGTACGAGAATCTCCATACCAATCAAGTCTCGATGTGTATAACAGTTAAGGCCTGAAATATTTTGGAATGCAAGACATTTTCTAAGTGCTCTTTGTCTTCCAGCGACAAATGATGATTGAAAAAATACATGAAAATTCACTCGTTTTCTCAACATTTGACCCTAAGAAATATGATAATCAAAGAACAACAAAGTCATCTTTTTTCCTTGTGAATCCCAAGGCTGGCTCTACGATCCTGCAATCTGACTCAGCCATCACAAATCTAGCATGACAATCTCGGGCACAGCAGCACTCCACCAAACATCTTGCTCTCGATGCCCTTTGTTCCCTTAGCAACCGACTATTGAGGGTCACAAGGAAAACTCACGATAGTATTACGGCGCATTGTGTACATCACGTCGCCTAATTCACTACTCTATTGGAGGAAGACTGTTTTATCGTCAATCTGTTGTACAGATACACACAACATTTAATTAATAATGGAAACTGATGTATTTAATTTTCGTGGGCACGCTGTGCAGACACGCTCAACATCTGGGCATTAACACAACCCTTTTTGCGTGCGTTTGTCTTTGGAACGTTGAAACTAAGCTGTGTGTATACTTGTCGCTGCTGTATACAGCAGTGTCTCTAAATTCAGAGTCACAGGGGCGGAGTCGGAGTCGAAATCTTCGGAATTAGAGTTGGAATTAGAGTTGGAATTAGAGTTGGAATTAGATTTGGAATTCTATTAATCCAGGAGTCGGGGTCGTAATCCGATGCCAGACCTTTCAATTCCACAACTGTGTTGTAAATTTTAGCTGACTCTTGTAAGTGACTTTAGGCTACGGAGGGAGCACCGCTGCGAACACAAGCTGACGTCGCTTGCATTCGATCTTACAAGTCATGCAGGCCACTCGTCTAATTCAAATTTACTGTTTTCCATAGCACAAAACTTTGCTAGTTTATGTCCATGGTAGTTGGTCTGTGACTTATAATCATGTGCAAATGCCGTAAAGTTAAACGAAGGAAATTTATACTTTGAAGAACATTCTAGATCTACTGAATGAGTTCACTGCAGTACTGGAAGATACAATATGAAGCTACGTAATTTTGCTTCAGTACTTTCTGCATCATTTGGGATACCACGGATGGAGTTTGGATAACACTGAATTAGGTTAGAATAACAAGACCGTAGTTACCTAACTGTAACAGAACCGTAATTTCAACGCCATCTAATTGCTATTTACGGCACTGTCGTAACCATTCCATCTCTCAAGGCTCAATACGCTACAATTGCTTTTTACGACACTGTCGTAACTATGGAATCTCCCAAGGCTCAATACACTACAATTGCTATTGATGACGCTGTCGTAACCATGGAATCTCCCAAGGCTCAATACACTGTGCATGTACAGCTCGAGTTGCACCATGCTGCCCAAACTAATTAGAAATGCACGAATCTTTATCTTATCTGGAAATGTTTACTTCTACTCTATGATAACTTTCCTCCCGTTGTACGAGGGTTCGGTGATATCCATGTCATGAGAGTCGTAGGCAATCATTGTACCGTATTGTTTATGAGTGTATTTCTGAAGGAGAGGGAACACCGTCTCGTACGAGGAAGTTGGGCGTTTTAGTTAAGTGTGGTTTACGGATGTTGACACGTGATTCATTTTATTGTCTTGCAGGATTTGTGTTCCTGACCATCAAGTCTTAGCTTCTAACTCGTTTTATTGCAATAAAATGAAAAGCTCACCTACTATGTGAGACGATGTTTTTGTATCATACTTGTACTATAACTATTACCGGTGTTTTATCCAGAAAAGGGAACTTTATAAAAATAAATTCATTGCCTTCACCACAAATGTAAAGTTCTAGCATTCATTGTTCTACATTTTGTTTATTTAATAATGAATGATAAATTATCTTTTTACTCGGAAACGTAATAAAATCAGAGTCTGCAACACACACTGCGCTAATTTCACTGGTGCATCAGAAGGTTGCATCAGCCATGGGATCACCCCAGGTCTGAGTGGGCCTTCACGTTATAGACGTGTCACTACGCTACAGAATTATAAGCACGCATTTAGACCTAGTAGATGCAGTGGTTCTTACGGAAAAAAGTTAGACTTCACCTTCCAACACAAATATATGTTTTGCAGGAACTAGCGGGTGCTGAACCTCAGAAATTTGACGTACTACAACTTTAATTTAAATTTTCGATGCTTCATCCTACTGTGTAATAATAATTCAGTGCTGCTTGCTTGTTTGCTTGCTTGGTCTGTCCGCCTGTCTCTCAGTGACGCTCTTAAGGATTTAAACAGAAGAAAAATCTCGGGGCTGTATTTCTAAACTAATAGTAAGACTGCCAGATAAGGCACTCCGTATCAGTGATACTGAAAATAACATTATTTCGTGTCAGAGTTACCGTAAATAAGAGATCATTTTCCTATAATTTTTGGCGGGGTGCGTCTATTTAATAATACAGTTTTAATATTATATAGATAGATGCAATAACATAGGAGTCAGAGAAACACACCTGCAAATAGATGTGTAAAGGATTGCTCAATTAATTTACTAATACATAAAATTTTCACGCTTGACCGATGGCCAGGGAAGATAAAAATCACGACTAGAAGTTTCAACGAGATTTACCCATTTCATTTGAAGGGTGTAGTCTTACTGTTTGTGAACCATACATGTAACATGCGTTGCACTTGACTTATTTGAAATAAACGGCCTTTTTGTTCTTTTTTTTACAGCTTTAGAACAATCACTATCGACCGTAGGCTTGTGTGGTGATGAGTTCGCGAACATGTTTAACTTTTTCGACAAAATATAATTAGGAAGTAAAAATAATACGCCGGTTCAAGTTGGATACCATAGGTCCGAGTCCCAAGGCAAGGAGGTGGGATACAAATTAAAAAAAAATTAGCATTAAATTACAAAACAATTTGACTATGTTATGAGAACGGCCCCCGTTTCGCGCAGCCCCGCTCTGCCTGCTGCGCCCAAACGTCGCTCGAGAATGTTGAGGCAACGTGAAATGTTATAATTTTATTCCTGATGTAATGTTAGTGGAAATGCAACAGAAGATGTACAGTGTTATCGTCATCTCATATCTTAAAAAGTCCACCTGCATTCGGGCGATAAGGGGGAAAAGTTACGGAGAATGTGGCAGGTATACGTCACCGTATTGTTTTCCACAAGGTCAAACGAGGTCAAGGTTTTCCGTGGAAATCCTATGAGAATGGGTTGAAACAGTTTGAATTTCCCAACAATGATTATATGTAAATGAACGTACAAAATTCAGTGCTATGTAATTTGCTTGAATAATAATTTACTTCCGAATAATGGACTTTAAATTCACGATTCCCAGGTAATATGTCACATTGCGTTGAAACATAATGAATTTAAAATTCAGTATTCTAAAGTAAATTATTATTCATTAAAATTAACAATAAATTTTGATGGTATTCTAATTTCTCAAGGAAAATACATGGCAGTTTTAACCGCAATCGCCTGCGTTAAACGATGACGACACAGTGAGTTCATGAAACACATCTATTTCGAATTTAAATGTTAATTATCTTGTGTATCTAGGATACCGATTAACCATGGAGCAGTTGGAATAGAATGGGTAGACGTGAAATGGAATAGAGAATGGGTAGACATGATGGGAACACACCGTATCATGGATACATAAATTTAATGTTTGAAGTCAATATAAACATTTTGGGTAGGGACCCAGCCTAGGTGCGATGATTACGAATGACATATCTGGAGCAGGGACGAAATTATCCTGTCTTATCAGCGCTCATGGCCTAATGGTGCAATTAGGTTGCAGTTACATTTAGATACAGTGAACGAAGTAAAAATGTCACGTGCTCAACCTTGTTCCTAACCTATTTAGCCTTGAACTCATGTATAGGGTACAGTACGGACCGGACAGATCATTAACACGTTGACTCCGATTCTCCACACAGGTAAAATTACATGCCGACAAATATTTCTACTGTGAATTTAAAAATGAAGGATTTTGGTTTCACAAATTTGGTTACTCTATTAATTTTTTTTTCTAATCAGAACTAGCTTATTCGATTGATGAACACAAATTTGAAGAAAACTCGAAAATTTGCATTTATACATGAAAGTGCTTTGGTTACATTAGGTTAGGTTAGACGATCGCGTGCACCATATATGACCCTCTTCGGAGTCAATGTGTTAATAGACAAAGATATAACACATCGAGTCACCCACATCCGTAAGCCGTGATTACAGTAAAAGCAATGCCGATGAAATTAATCGTATTGATTAACATGTATTCAGAAAGCGTGCGGGCACATATGTTAATAATGGTGACAAAAATTCCTTGTTGATAGCACCAAATTTCCTCGCAAAGATACAAATTTATCATTGTGAATAATTTGTAGTTTTTCTCTGAGTTAGTTTTGCGACGCATTTCGCTCGCAGAGGAGAACACTTTCCTTAAAATTTCTACCGCGCAACGCTAGTCGGGTGAGTGCCGCGCGGTGGGCGGTGTGCGGGGGTGTGCGGCGGATTTTAGCTAATTTTGAAAGTGTTTCACTTCACATAATTAAGTAAGAAACTTTTCATGTAAAAAGTGACGGTAAACTTGACTATTGGAGATGAACAGTGACTTCGATCATTCCGTACTACTTGGAGATTTGTGTCCATGAACAGTTCGTGTTCCTGACGTCTGAAAACCCAAGATGGACGCGTCTGATGGAGAACTTCTGATGCTGAGCACCGCACAGAGTTCGACATTGTGGGACAACGTAAGGTATGTAAATCAAATCCTGTACAAATACCTTGTTGTTATACCGGCACGTGAAATGCAGCCAATGAATACCATGTACACGATCGTACTTCACAAAAGTTTGTTCTTCTGTGATGTATCTGTTGTGATTTTAATTTGAAATAATTTCATGGACGACGTGTGGAAGATATTTTGCCGACAACATTCTCGCCCGGACGAACGAGGTAGGTGACAGCGTCGCTGGTGAGAGCAACTTGCTTAATTTCTTGCTCGTGTTATACGTACATGGAGCGATGTTTTCTTCTGGTTATCCTTACAGTCAATCATATTAATATTATTGCGCATTTCATTATTGTTAAACCATAGTTCAGTAACGCTAAGATTAAGAACATATTTACGTTGTACCCCTGTTTCTGCCACCCAAGCGCAATTTCCATTCCGCAAAGCCGCGTTTCGCCGGCCTCTCGAACTCGCCTCCCACGACGGCGTGCCGGGCAGCACTGGGGCCCGCTATCTCGCCGGAAAAGAAACAAATGCAACATTACTTCAGGCGGTCGTGCTAAGGGTGACATTGCTGCAGAGTATCATTTTAGTTAAAATTTGTACGGCGTTGCCCACAATGAACTAAAATCAAACTGACTCGAATTAGTGTCCCTGGAATTGTTACAACAGTTTTTATTCATTCATTGTGTTTATTAAATATCGTGAAATTGGTCTCAAACGCTTGTTACGAACAACATGAACGCATTCACTTGTTATTTGCTGTTACGACGCTTAATAAATAGTTAGTTTATGATATCAAGCTAGGCATATAACTTTTTTAGGATAGCCTGTACTCGTGGGCATACCTACATGATGTACACTATAATAATATTAAAAATGCACACGTACACATAGACTTCAAGCATGTGTCAATAATTTTAGGTATCTTTTATACCACATTATTCTGTCTCGCCCACCCGTCTTTGGACAGACAGTGAAGAATTTGGCCCGCTCGACTTAGGGATTTTCAAGGAAATTATCTGCAGAGGAATCCAAGGTTTCCTGCCCACCGAGCTGTTCGTTCGTCTCACGGAAAACTTCAGATTTTCTTTTTGCAGCACTGCCCTTTTTGAGTTACTTGACCGTCGCGTTTTAGTGCATGTTCATCGAGTGCATCGATTATTAAATTTTTGACTGCAATTTTTGATCTTTAAGAACCGATTAATAATATTATTGAATATACTCGTTTTCTGGGGAAAATTAACTAAAGCGGAAAATAAATCAATTTTTGGCGACGAGAGCTTGGGGCACGTTGGGAAAAGACAAACAGCAAATTTTTACTGTGATTTAGGCTAGGATTGGCAAATGGAAAGAAACAATCACAATTGCTGCCAATATTCGAGGGGAAATCAGTACCTATTGCTAATATTAGATGCGAAGTACTGTATAATATAAGTATGTGTGAGTGAATGCACGTATGAGGCCCCTAGAATCGTACGGTACAAGTGTCCTGTAAAGCGTTAACGAGTTATGGATGCCACTGAGATCCCCAAAGCTTCCTCTGTCTGGAGAGTGAGGCGTAGGCACGGAAAGATGGTCACAAAATGGTCCAAGACAACGTAAGTCCAGGTGACGCTGCTTGGGGTTTGAAACTTCGCAGCCGTTTTATTCTGACGTTTTAATAAAGCGGCTTTCGGTACCGTGTATGTTTCCGAGGCCTCACGATGTGCCGACACACAACCCATGCACGCATGCACGTTGCGCGTTAAGAATTCAATGAGAACCATGATGTGGCGTAGAACAAAGGATATAAACTTGTAGCGGTGGGGAGTTCATCATATATTTAAACTTTTCCATGTAAAAAAATAGAATTTAAACATAATCTCAATTTCAAATGGAACATTTCAGATAGTTACAGATGTTAGAAATTAATGGAAAATCGAGGTTCAACCGCTAACTTTGAACAATGCTTGTAGCCACATGATGGTGAAGACCAGAACTCTGCACAAGAGGTAGGCGTAGCACGGTACCTGAGCCGAGAATACCTGAGGTATTCTCAGTGAGAGTTAGTCAAAGCACTCAGTGAGTCCTCTAGCGCTGCTAGCTCCATAATGCTATTGTGGAGGTTGTATGTCAGCTCCATAATACCATTACGGAGGTAGTATTAGCTCCATAATATCACTACGGAGGTAATATCAGCTCCATAATACCATTACGGAGGTAGTATCAGCTCCATAATACCATTACGGAGGTAGTATCAGCTCCATAGTACCATTACGGAGGTAGTACCAGTTTCATAATACCATAAATGAACTAGTTAGCTAGGAAATGTTAACAAAACGCTTTTACTACAATCTGGAAATCGGGTTTGTTGACGACAGCTTTGGAACTGGTCCCACGCTTCTATTTCCTGCCATCTGGAGCAAGAGGACAACTTCTGTTTCATTACCATTATAATAAACCTAATGCAGTATTTCAAGTAAACTTTCGTACAAAAGTGGTTCACTGCAGAGCGAGCGAGATGCTTTCTCGCGCTTCTGGGCCTGAGAGTTGAACGTCTGGAGTGTCGCTGGGAGAAACGTAAGTTTAGGTCTCATTAAATGCATGGGTGACTGATTTTCAGTTTCAAGCCTCGAGTCTTCCTTTTGTGAATTTTCGTTACTTTGATTTTACTGAGAAGGCGTCATGTTAAGAATAGGATGCGAAATTACACAGTCTTTAAAGACATGAATGAAATTTAAGTATAACAATGTTTTAGACTTGCCTCACTCGAACACGAAAAACTAGAACAATGAGGCACATTAAATTCGTGCGTCCAAGTTTGGCACGGAATTCTTTTCACCTCGTTGCTGGAAAGTGGAATGGTTCTGCAGTTCTGGATTGAGAGATCACGCCGGAGAGCTGCACAACGTTATGACGTCACTCTGCACAACGTTATGACGTCACTGAGCTATAGCTGAGACAGGAGTCAGGGTATGACGCGCGAACGCATCGCGTCGTCAAAGAGCGACAACAACCGTGGCTTCAAGAGAGGATTTTCCTTCAACAACTTCATTGACTTGCGATGGTACTCGGCCATTTTAGCCTCCATGTCCTCTCCGTAAAAATCTTTCATTTGGAAAGTGTCTTCAGGATCAGTGATGATCATGGGGATGAGCACGAGTCCCATGAGGAAACCAAACATGGTTTTCTTACGAAATTCGTCCTTGAGCTCACGCAGGGTGAACCGCATGGGCACGCTGGCTTTGGCCAGAGTGTTTTGGAAGCTATCGTAGTAACTGGCCAGGAAGTGATCGAAGTTCTGGGAGCGGGTGAGGCCGTCGAGGCAGCAGTAGAACACGAGGTTGAGGTCCAGCGCTACAGAGCCCGCCCTGGCCAGCTGGAAGTCCAGCATCCTGCAGTCGCCCACGCCACCGCGGCCGTCGTACCTGCGAGTGTTCTTCCAGGAGTTAAAACTGCGGGCAGTGCTCTCAGCTCAAAATGGTACATGTGGGACAATATTATGAAAATTTTTCTATTTAATTCAGCCGTTTTGACAGTATTTATTGGTAGGACGCATTTTAGGAGTTCTAAAGTTCTTTCATTTTTCAATTTTGTTTTATCTTACGTAATTGAAAGACATATTAGTGAAACAAAATTGGAAGTCAATATTCTTTCATTTTCTCCTGTAGTATTAAGAACACACATTTCATCTTAGATTACCATGACTTAAATTTTCGCTTCACACCTCAAGAAAGAGTATATACATATAATTGCAAGTTGAGACCATAAAAATATTTTTTTTCGTTTCACGTCCCTACCTACTTATTTACACGGGGTGCGTCTCTTATTATTGCACGTGACAGTTGACGCGTCTTGCTTTTACCATTCCATAGCACGCCCCTCAAGGGAGGTGCGGGGCTCGTGTCCACGCTTGGGGAGGGACCTGGGCAGCTGGGGATGGACCTGGGCAGCTGGGGAGGGGCCTGGGCA
>VOMN01037843.1:0-39933 GCA_014899125.1 Orchestia grillus
AGTTACTGGACCTCAATGGGCTGGTCACACTCGTCTCATACGGGGACATTTACTGGATCGTTGCCTGCTTCAGTGTTGTGACGACTGCTTGGTGCCCTTGTGAGGGCGCCATTTGTATGCTGAATGTCCGAGTGCTTCTAACACCCGTGCCCTCTGTTATCCTAGATTGCAGGGGCTGACCCTAATTCTGTCTTGTAAAATGTTGGGAGCACCAGATCGTGCTTTGTTTGGCAGTGGACGGCTTATTCATTCCTCTAGTGACTCACATCTTATGAATAAACTATAGTATTATAGTATAGAAGGACCAAATTATGAACTCTAAAATATTTTGTAAATGAACAAAATGCGTTCAAACGGTTTTGCGATTGTTGTAGGTTTTCTCTACTCCTACTGATGTAAGAGTAAAGAAAACGGCCGAGCGCGCCACGTTGCTGCCGTCTGGGGTTTCAGCGAAGGTTTGGCGCTCGGCCGTAAACGGGAGGGCAGCTGAAATCCCATTGGCTCGTTTGTCCACCGAATATGAACTGTTTTAGGACAAGTGAAGACTTTCGGTGCGTGTATGCTTTTCTACTGAAGTGCTAGTAACGTAATCCTTTTTCTACTACTACTTCTTCACACATACTGATCACTCCTGAGAGCTAAAAGCTCATTTTTTGCCAGTCCCTCGAGGCAGTAAGCATCATGTGTTGCAGACAGGCCTGTGGCACCGACATGCTGAGAAATGGCCGGTATATTTCTGAAGATTCGTTGTAGATTACGCGCAATCGGGAAAAAGCAGCCTGCGTGTAATTTGACTAAGTTCGTTACAGTATATTTGATGTCAATAATTCTTAAATGGCTGGAGTTTCGTTGCTTGCTCGCAGAAGCAAAATTTAGGTGGAGTTTCATTGCCTAGGGCATCCAATTTCCTGACTGTCGGCCAACCGCTCGTTGACAATACCATTGCATGTAAATCCATTGCCAAGGTACGTGCATTTTATTTACGCCATTTAGAAATTCCTCAAGTTCAACCGTTTCGGGATCATCACACGAGTTCGAGGTAGATCTGAAACTCGCATATGCAGATTGGTTTAGTGTTTTATCTGATGTTTAATTTCTCGGTTTCTTGTTTGAGTATATTTCTTTAAGTCTTTGTAGCTCACAAAAATGTGGTGTAAGTATAATAATAGGACTGAAATTCCTATTAAAGTCAATGTTAATACTATTGATATAACATTCAATGTTTAACGCCGAAAGGGCATCATGGATTTGAGTCTACATATACAAGGTGAGGCACGAAAAGCGTCGAGATTTTAAATACTCATTACTGACTATTTTTTGTAGAGAGATAGGCTTTGTTTTATCTCAAACATGAGTTTGTCTTCGTATGTCAAATAAGAAATATTTTATTTCGCAGGAATAGTTTAGGTAAAGTTACACACACAAAAAGGAGAGGTAATTTTTTTGTTATTTGTGCGAGCAGACCGTTAAGAGCGTCAGCACCAAGTTTATTTGCTAAAATTACACTGAGCATTTATTTACACTCCAGAATTGTCTGCTTTAATAAATTGCTCTTCAAAAACAACACGGGGTTGTAAAACACAGCTGATAATTACCATGATATTTACTTCGCAACACTGCAAAATACCTCGCACTGTTACATGTTGCTTGAATAGCACGCGCCAAGACCTAACTTACATACTAACAACAAAACAATTAATACTTCCTACGCTGTTGATGACAGTACACATCGAGTTCTAAAGGACGCGATTCATTCGCTGTGCGTACACATCCAATACATAACAAAAATATTAACTTAACATTCAGTAATTCGCAAACCCTAGCATTCCTTGAAGTTATAAGGAACCTTGGCACATCAATTTAATTATTCGTTACAATAACAACGAATATCAAACGAGATGTTCAACATCAACCTAACAAAAGTAAGTCGCAATTGCACACCAAGATTTTGTACCTAAATGTAATCAGCACAATCACTTCACCATCACAGGCTCTGTTTGGTTGAAATATAGAAATGAAATGCAGTAACCAAGAAAATTGCATAATGGCACGGTTTGATTTGCACGTGAAAGTTATACATTGCTTTCCGTACGTTGGTCCAAGACCAGATGTAACCTCCAGAATTCGGTGAAACATGAACTCCAAAGTCATTTAGAGTTCATCGGGTTTGTTTAAATGCAGTCAACTGATGCACGATAATAAGCCTAGTTTAGAGCCAACCATGTACATTGGCACGAAGCGTATAGACAAAATTAATGCTCTAAAACTCAATGCGCAGACTACAGAACACGAGGTAAAAATGCCTTTTTTCGTAACGTAAGAAACTCTACTGAAATGGAAAGTCATCGCACAACATAAGTTACGCACATGAATTTGAACTCCATACATCAGAAATTAACTCCTGCTGACTTTGAATTACTCAATGCCGTGAAACATACGAAAGCATTACCATGCCGCAAGTCCACCCTAAATGTTTTACTTCCTGTGTGACTGAGAAAATGACAGATGGGAGTACGGAAATGTCAGAACCAATGCAGCCAATTGTATATCAGCCCAATTTACCTTGCCACCCTTCGTGGCCAGGTACATTGACCCCAGAACTTATAAGGAAATCCGTGGTGTTTCTTGTCCTCTGCAGACACGCGGAGGCCCGAGCGTTGGCTTGAGGAGTCTCTCCAGCGCCACTGCCTCAGTCGTATATGCCAGGATCTGTGGAACATTTTATTTAGTTTCCTGCTGTTGAAAATAATTTTGTTGAGATTAGTTTATTCGTGGGGAACAACTCTGGGTATATAAAGAATAACAATCGTTGACACTAAAGTAGTAGTAGTAGTAGTAGCAGTGAAAGCAGCGCTGCAGAAACTCAGACTATCTCGCACCGAAAGAGTAGGGACCATTTAGTATGGACTTAGGAGAACGGGGAATCTATGCACAGGGTGTGTTCCACACAAGATCCCCTGTGCATAGAAACAGCAAGTTAAGAAGAAAGAGGAAGAAAAGACGCCTATCTAAAGCTGAGGTAGCCTAGCAGTGCTCTCCTGGGGACGCTAGTCCTCATAGCATAGGATAGGAAAACCTAACAAACCAACCTCTATTGCCTATGGCCTATCCTTTGCCCCCTGAGGGGCTTGTTGACATTAAGAACATATATTTGACACTCTGATCAGTCTGGTGTCGTAAAGAAGCTTCAGTGGATATCATCTGAAAAACGTAAAAATATTCTGTTCGACCAGATTGTGTGACAAAATTTAAAACCATGAATATGTTTATGAGAATGAGATAACTAAAGCACTATCTCTAGTACATTTTACTCACCCCAATTTTCCTCAGGCTTCCGACTTCAATCTTTCGAGAGTTGATTTCTTAAAGAAGACACCCTGAGCGCGGCACATGGGACACTTTGCGTTGTCCTGGCACCACGTGCGAGCGCATGGGACGCACAAGGCGTGCGTGCAGCCGCTGAGAAGTGCAAAGTCCTCCTCTGCGTTCAGCTGCGCCTCCATGCAGACTGGACATTCGTTTTCGAGCCTGACGCGGTCCAGAACCTCCTTAGGAGACACGTCGCCCATCAGGGTCTTGGCAATCGTCGCTTCTAATGAGTCCATCACTTGTACCACGCGTTTAATCATAGTCCCTGCAGCTGCTGGATCTGAATGCGCCGCCGAGTATTGGGGAGATCGAACAGCTACGTTCACATTTCGCTTGAGGGTGTCAACCGCAATCAACATTTTTTGATCCGCGTTGAAGCAGTGCTCCTCACAATCGATGACTGTCACAATTGCTACAATAGTCTTCATAATCCAATTCAGAGAGACTGCCTCGTCCGTTTGACATATACTTGACTTACTTGTAGTGACATCTTTGACGATGATAAAATCCAAGGCTCTGTGAAGGTTATTGATAATTTGCGTTGAAGGCTCCTCTGTTATTTTTCTCGCAGCTCTCATAACAAACATGATGCACACGCCTTTCTCCAGAGCCCGTTTTTGAGCTACCGATGGCGTTAGGCTGCTCATGGCCTGCCACTGGGAATCGGTGACCTCCATGTCACTGCAGGCTTGAGTTAGACAATTCAGGTAAGCACGTGTTTGCTCCATTTTACACAGATATTACACTTTCAGAACACAGAATAAATAAAGAGGTGGACAAAAGTTACAATCGATTGAGTCCGATGTTATATATATCTAACAATGATCTTGCCTGAGATGGTTTGTGAACACACTTTACACAAAGTTTTTGGTCTATGTCTCAACAACTAGATAGCGTCACAAGTGTATCAATTTTCACAGGAGCAATTGTTCGAGGACTACGCAGCTTGAGTCACGCACACCGAATGATGAGAGTGGGCACTGCAGCAGCTTTTATATCTGCCAGCTCAGCAGGCGCAAGAAGCTCCGCCTCTCGTTGGTAGGCCTGCTGTGTGGTCAGACACGCCCACTCGGATGACGCGCGGTACTCGAGACGCATCGATCGTAAAGGCAAATATTGAAACTTATGAGCATGTCTGATGGACATCATCACATTTGCTTCTGTCCAAATTTAGTTTTTTATTAAATTCTGTCTCACTTGTCTTTCAATTCTATTGAATGTACTTTACAAATACTCTTAAGAAGAGTTCACTTATTGCGTTACTACATATTTTTTAAAAATGTTTTATACAAGAAACCCCCAAAAAATAGCCTAATATTCTATTTTCATGTCCCAATTAGGTAAATCGTTCAATTTATTTATTACAAACATGCAGGTGCACGTGTACTGCACTAACTTTAAATTTGAAATAGATGACATTTTGCTGAAGCGGTACCAGCCATTAACTATTGGTTTCTTGTTATTTTTAGTGTTTTTCTCTCTACTTGTGCGCAGATAGATTCACGCTTGAAGTGTGTAGTACTTTACACAGTATTCATCTTGGATTTAATTGATTTCCCCCTGAATGTCTTTTTTATCATTTGCACTGTATAACAAATTTCTTGAATGTTTTCTTCCTTGATGTGCATCAGCTTTTTACCTTAGTTGCTCAGCACAGTTTTTCTGTATTTTTCAAACGCAATTTTAAGGTCTAATAAAACACTCAAAGTTTGGACTAGTACGAACGAAAAATTTGCTCACTTAAGGAATTAGATGATATCTGTTTGTCAGAAACTAACACATCTGTTCTATACCTCTATCGTAAAGTATCTGTTACTCTAAGAGGATAGAAAATATCTATTTATATACGAATGGAATTCCCATTGGTTCCATAAAATATAGGTTCCATTACGCAAATATTCACATATCCAACCCTAGTTGTTCTTGACAAATCATTGTTAACCTTCATTTTCATTCTTCCTTCCATTTTTTCCTAGCAATTGCTTGAGTCAACTCTTCAATGACGTACAATTCTGCTTGGATGTTTTTTGTTTTGATAATGCTTATGAAATATATAGATAATGTTTTTATTAAGAATGCTCTAAGGAAATGGAGCGTTTCAATCGCTTATCTTACAGCGGCCGACATTCAGATGCCTTTTTAGCGATTGTCTGCCTGTATTTCAGTCGTGCACCGGCTACCTCCTTATATGTAGTCATTCGCCGCCAAGTGTCACTAATCAATGAAGCAGCTTAGTTTTAAATGCGAGCTACTCATAATAACGAAGCTTACACAACGCTGGAGTTCGGCCGTGTTAGTTCAACTAAATTTTATGGAACATACAAATATAAAATTACCATATTGGCAAAAACAGAAGCCATAGTATTCGAAAAAAAATCCAAGAAGTCTTTCGAATTAAAAATCTCAAAGAGTACTTGGGTTGTTAATTTCGTTCTTATTCAGCGTTTTTCAAGCTTTTAGTTGTATTTCTGTGTTCTTCTGTCCATAGGTGATGGTCAATGTCTAATTATATCTTAACTTTGATGACACGCATTCCTTAGAAGATTAGTACTGTAGTAAATCCTCATGGATGAATAACTTTTATAAACTCTGACTCTCCTTTCTGCCTGCCCCTTATCTCGAGGTATTTCAGGTGGTGTTCAATATTTTTACAGCCCTGTATCGTAATTTTGATGCTCAGTCGATTCCTTTAGCCCTCGACTGCGAAGACCTCAAACCAACGAATGTTTAGACCGAGAGTGATAAAACTACTGTGAGTGATGCGATTTGTTGCAGTACTTCAGTGTCAATTTACTCTTGTTGCTCTGGTTAGTGATGTGCAGAACTATTGGTGTTGCGTGCAAGAATTTTTTTGGTTGAGAAATACAGGGTTTCATGAATGGACACGATAAATTCTGACGTGTAATTTTCAAAGTTAACGTTACCTTTTTCTTTATAATTTAAGGCAGCAAGAATACAGGGCAGATTGGAGAGGACGGACGTTCAAGAAACGTTTTAAATATAGATATCACAAAATATTTTAAGAGTGAAAGAACGGAGAAGTTCGGGAAATTGGTACATACCATTTTAAAATCATGGCAAGTGCTAAAGATGTAATATGTTCTGTATGATTCATTATCTGGAATTGAGGATGTTTACAAGAGGTCTGTCATTTGGTAGACATCGAGTAAGTTGATGAAAACTTCCATGGTGTTTCTCTTCCGTGAATGCATAAGAAAATTCTTTTAAATCGACAGAAAAATACGGAGCTGGTAATTTTATTTGCAGTTCGGCAAGCAAACTTTGAGACTCGTAATTTTTGGTACAAAATTTATTGGATTAAATTCTATTTATACAGTATTCGGCTTCCCTTTCCACATCCTTATGTCGACAAGCAAGGTTCGTGCTTCAGTGCTTCAGGCTTTCAGGGAATACTTCTATTATATTTTAGCTAGAATTGATGTCTTTTAACTTATGTCCCAACTTTCGCTTCTGTATTTTATATTTCAGTTTTACTGACACTCGTTCAAGGAGCAAACATGCTTCACATCTATTTGCCTTATGTATCATGCCAAGCATTCGAAGATTAAATATTAAGTCACGTTAAGACTCAAATTATGGCACAGATTTTATCCTATTGAAGAGTTTAAGAGTTCTCAGTTATTTTCGTTCACTTATTTTCCCGCCAAGTTTGCCTTCAAGTAAATGCGGTTATGAAGGCAAATCTGAATAAAAAGTTTTTAGCAGGCCAAGATCGCGCACTCTTCAGGATTAAAATACTGTTTTTTGCAGGCCTCTGCATGTGTATATCAGATGTATTTTGCTGATAAGCGCTGAACAATTTCATTTCTCCGACATGCGTGCAGACGTCCAGCACAAAACAAATGTGTTTATCTTCGCTTTTTTAATTAAACCTGGAGACGAGTCGGCTCTTCCCACACTCGACCCCGTCTAGCTTTAGCGAGTCGGCTGCTCTTCTCGTTTACCGTAGTAGATGAAGACTTCAATTTTGAATTTATCAGTCATAAGTGCAGTGTAATAATGGTTTTATATATCTCGTTAATTCGTACTATAAACTCAAGAGCTGAATCTAACTTGTATTCTTTGCTCTTACTTTTTTAACAGAAACCATAGATAGAAGGAACCTAGCACTCCTATTAAAGACAGAAAACTAAGTACGCTAAGGTAATCAAAATAATTCTGAAGTCATTCCAAGACTCGAGCAGTCCTACCCTTCGCGCGAAAAAACGAAGAAAAATAATCGACACCTCTGTAAAGCATGCCATTGTCAAAAAGACCCAAAGTGCAGTAGTAATTTCCCATCAACAATGAACTAGCAGACAAGTCAGTGCGCCAGCGTCGGAACGTCCAGCGGAGTCGAAGTTTCGTCCGGCATTTCGAATGGAACTTGAAATATTCACCTCACTTTTGGGGCTGTGCTAGTATGAGGCACTGAATTTTCCACCGAACTTTATTTGGGAATAAGAGTTACTGATGGCTGTGAGAGGGTCGTATTCCACTCTACGATAGGCGAAATTAAGAAATGAACGTTAAATAAGTTCAACATGTAGAAATGAAGAAAGCGTTTATTGTGTTACAGAAATGTACTCCTTTTCATACAGAGGAAGTGACCACAAGAAAAGCGTCCGTGAGACACAAAGACTCGCTAGTCTTCCGAGCGAGCTGAACGAGTCTGTAAAATTTTGCAGCTCTCCGGCACCCAGTTAATCCCTGTATTGTCAAATGACGAAGATAATATTTATAGCGGCAATAACCGCTTCTGGTAATAAAACTTCCGATGAGGATGACTGGTGAAAACGAGACACTTGTAGTCGTTTAAAAAAGCCCAGGAGTGAGCTAAAGTCTAAAATTTCATGTAATCTGCACAGTAAAATGTGCGTGATAGTTTAAAGCAAATTATAGTGTCGATGAACTTGTTACTAACATACGTGCCATAGCTCAGTTAATGAACAAAAGAGCCCAAATATTTGCTGTAGTCCTTAATTCTCTTTCAAAAAGTCAAAAAGCCCATGAAAGTTCCAAGTATTCAATTGCAGAGAGTTGTGCTTTTACTCCTACTGAGGCCCTGCATAATCGCTCGAGACGAAATCATCCCAAATTTGAGATGCTGCTTTAAGAAAAAACGAAGAGCGATGTGTCCCTCGAGTTAGTGGGCTGTAACAAGAGAGGCTCAGGCGTAACATGAGTTATGCGTTGATAAGGGTATCGTCCTGGCCTCTGACGTCTCAATTACAACTTCATAGAACTCAGTACACCGGATGCAGAGAGATGCATTGTACATTGGTTTTATTGGCACGAAACAAAAGAGACAGAATGAACAAGAGCAATAGGAGGAGATAGTAAAGTTGGTGAAAAACCAGAGCAGAGCGAATAGCTCCTTGTAAACACGAAGAAGAGCAATTGCCGAAAAAGGTCATATATGGAAGAATGACCGGCTATTCCGTTCCCAAACGGAAGGGCAGTATTTTCGTTCCTCTTTACGGAAGCAATTTGGCTGCTCGAGATATTCGACGCATAATTAGAACCGTGGCAGATGAGTGTGAACTTGAGAACATATCACTTCATAGACTTCCCCCAAGATACTCTGCAACGAAGGTCGCTGGAACTGGTGTGCAGCTGTCGGTCTACTCAAATCCAGGGTTTCGGCCGAAAAAAATGCGACGGATTTTCTGCTACAAAGTAAAGAAATTAACACTGGAACAATTAAACATGAAGAAGCTCCTAGGTGCTTTAATAAGACGGGCCCTGCCACGAAATATAGAAATTGAAACTTCTAAACGAGTTGAAGAACCCCGTGTTAAGCACGTGTAATGAAAATCAGAGTTGCAATTTCACAATGAAAATTTATTCTTTAGTAGAAAGCCAACCAAATTCGCTGAAAGTAGAAATTTTGTTACACCGCCCCTGTTTTGCGCGTTAGCTGAAAATATTACGCCGAGTCACTTTCGGAAATTTGAGAAAAAAGGATTTTTACGGTGAATTTCTTTTATTTTGGCTTGCGATGAATGCGTGAGATACGGTCGTGAAACCGGCAGTTTTGACGACTTTGACGTTTTGAATAGAATATTAATGTTGAGATACTCTTTTTTTGATCAGCTTTCTCGTTTTTTCTATATAGACTATATTGCAATTTTTCCAAGCCATCTGGTACATTGCAACTTTAGTTTATGGCACGTCAGTCTTGTCCTTAAGTAACTGAAGCAACGAACGCGAATAATTATTTGAAACATGAGAGCAGCCATCCAGCTCGCCGTAAACGAGCTGTTGCTCAAAGCTTGACAAATAGAGCGAACAAGCTATGAAGTGAAAATAAAGTAGACAAAGATAAACGCATATTAATATAAAATTTGAAAGAAAATGGCTACTCGCCGAAATAATTCCCAGCCTCTGTGGTGTGTTTCAGTGGCGGCACCCCAGTGTGGCTCGGGGGTGAACGCCCAACCATCTCCTAGTTATCCAAGGTTAACAATAACCTCTAGAAGACCCAGTCTTGATGAGCAGCCCCCAGTTGATGTGTGGCCGCTCCTTATATTTCGATTACTAGTGAAAGGGACGCAAATATCCGGAAACCTTTCAAACTTTAATTGAGGTGCAAACTCGCGAGCCCTCCGTACAACATTCTGCTCGCTGAAGGACAAGGCTGAAGCTCCAGAAACTAAAAATGCAGTCTACTTTATAGATTATTTGTTAAAAGATTTGTCTCCCAGGATTATCCATGTTGAATGTCAATTCAGTCAACTCCTTCTGGGTTGTAAGTTGTATAATTTGAAACATCCACTTTTTTTTTATTTAACTCAAGCTTGCGCGCACTGATGCAGCTCGCATAAGTTATAAAAAAAAAATCCTTTATTAATTCCAACACGTTTTACCGTTGGGTCTCTAATGCCTTGCAACTACTGGCGTGGTGAAGGATGTGAGGAATGTGTGGTTTAAACTTCATTTTCTAAGGGAAGCACTCCCTGGTTGCGTGAAATTCCGTGCCTGAGCCGGGATTCGAACCCTTACGTCCCAGCTGCGAGGCTATCATGCTAACCAGCAGTACGCCATGGAGCCCACACAAGGGAACAAACATCGAAATCTTTAGAGATATGACCTGCACATTCATAAATAGACTACGTCGAAATTAAAAAATATAATATTCGGGAATAAATTAGCCTAAAGCAGGGTTACAATGTGTGATAAAGGAATTCAAATTTGATGAAAGAATATCATCGAATGCAATTATGCAAAATTGATTTGAAAGTTGGTTCGTATATTTCGGAAATCTAGAGGGATATCTTAAATGAATTTGGATTAGATTTAGCATAAAAAGCTTCAAGAAAATGTCTAGCTAAACATGAGAGGTTTTAGCTAAATTTTTGGTTTTCAAAATGTATTTAATGTCTAGTTTCGGCAATATGCTGAAAGACAAGAGATGATTACTGTTAAGTCCGAGCTTAATATTGGTGCTGAGATATTTTTTCATCAATTTGCTATCTTGTTTCACTTATGTATGCACTAGGGCCATTTTAATAACTCAATTAATACACGACAGCTTTATTACATTTTAAATCAATTTTATCTTTGAGAGAGCTGAAACTTCTGCCTAAAGTGTTCTCAGATTTACGGGACAGTTGAATTTTGAAAGTTGAAATCCTTCTGGATTGTAAATTTTATTCCTCGAGCTTTCGGGCGGTTAAACATAGCTCGTCTTCAGGGGTCACGAAATGTACAGTCTCTGGAGCTTAGACCATCTAGCCCGTATATTATCTACCAAAATTTACACACAATATACAGGCCGGGCCACAAGAAAGTTTCATTCTTTCAAATACTTTTAACTCCTTAACTAATGACCGTAGAAATTTCTATGGGGTTTTATTTGCACGTCCATTCAATATATTTTCATTACGTTAAACCATTCTGCACTTATAGGAATAGTTCACAAACAGATGGACGATAAGTGAGAGTCGTTTTTTTTTTCGCCATTGAGCGAGGGGATTTCTGAATGCGCTAAGGAGAAGAATTACAATTTTTTAGAATTGCAATACTTCTTTATCTTGACATCGGTATTCCTATTTCTGAACGTTCTTATTTCAACTTCACTTCACGAGTGCAAAAATTGAGTTCTTCACCATCAATCCTTAACATTTCAGTTGAGAAAAAAAGAACGCATATTCATAGTCACAGTTTCCAACGATATCAAGAATGTCGCAAGAGTTAATGGTTACAATGGAAACAGTATCTTCTTGTGTTGAAGTAAAAAGTAAAAATATTGATTTAAAAAGTCTATCAGCTTCACTTTTCCGTCTTTATACTACATATTTACTACTTTTATCATTTAAAAATATAAGTTCTGTCTTAAGAATTGCCTTTGAACAATGGCAAAAAATGACTAACGATAATTTATCTGTACCATTTGAGTCAATGAATTGACTGTGGAGTTGATTTAGACATGCCCGTCAGTAAACGTTCTGTGAGATCTAAAGCTCACTTTAGTCGTTTAACTCGTTGCTGTGAGTTTGGGTACTACAATGAAAACAAACTTGGTTAAAACCTACTATCTTATTGAGAGGTTGTGTTCGTGATTTCAGTCGTTCAATGTAATGTTGTGGAGTAAGTGTTGGAATATCAACTTTCATCAGTGTATTACTCGAGGTTTCACAGTTTCGAGCGGAGTGCGTTCCCAAATGAAGAAGTCTTCACGTTGTTTACCCAGTTACTCTGAAGGAACCTTTCATACATAGCTGACACTCTGCAGAATATAAAATCTTGAAACTGTGACCAGTTTTAAATAAATATTGGAATTTTTTGCTGATATTTTTGAAAGTGTATTTCTAAAATTAATACTTCTGTCTTTGGTATGGATAATTTTGTTGAAGTTCTTCCCTAAAGTTGTTCCAAATGTTTGTAATATTTTTCGAAAGTCATTTCCTCAGATTTAAATTTACATACTTATTTTCATTGCACTGTACATGTATTTTTGTTCAAACTTGTTTTTTTTCACATTTTATGGTAATCAACAGATAGCTTCACTCCACTTGAATAATGTTCATTTAATCATTTGTGTTTATGTTTTGAACATAAATTATTTATAAAATGTGGAAATTTACAATTATCATCTACTTCAATGAAGCTAAGTGCATGGATCATTCTATTCATTGTACAGCCTTTTAATGGTATGCCATGAATAGGTAATAGAAACATATTTTTCAAAGGTTTTAAAAAATAAGAAAGGTTAGGTTATATTGAAAGATATTTCAACTCAGTGTGAACTTGAGTTAAATTGTATTAGGATAAGTTAGTTTGATTAATATTCATAATTTAACATGCATTTAATGATTTGACTGGTTTTTCATGGTAGTCAAAATTTACAAAAGTGTGATCTCAATTTTGATTGTTGGTTTTATTACTTTCTATTGGTATAAAATAAATCTAAATATCTTTTCATTTAATTTTTCTAATTGTGTAAACCTTTCAAAAGTATATTTATGCCACTTAGAAAACAATTTATATTCAATGACCCTAAAATCAAAGCTGTACAGTAAATAAGATGCTCTCTGTTTAGCTGCAGTAAAGTGAATATTACCCAAATTTGCAACTTTAGTGACTTAAAAAGTCTAGTCAACTCATTTATAAAGTGCTTTAGGTAGCGTCCTTCTAACAGTACTGTAAAAAGTTTTGCTGTACAAATTTATTTTTGCTATAATCATTTACCTTTAAATAATTAGAACTCTAAATAGAAATTAATTAATAAGATAAGGCAATCTCTAAACAAGCTGTTAAAATTTATTTTATTGATTGGCAATATTTCAGGTCTGGTCTGGAAGTTCTAGTATGCATAATATTTGTGTTTAAAATGTCATTCTACAAATTTAGGGCTCCAGTTTACTAGGTATATGATGTAGCTATTAGTATTCAAATTTTCATGTGACCGTAGTGAATATTTGGTGCATTCTTTTGCAGCTCTCAAACTATCTTGGTTAAATTTATGTAGAATGTTTTTTATAAAAGATTTCAAGAAACAACTTTTTTATTCCTTGCTAACATTGTCATAGAAACTGGTCAATATTTATTTAATCTAAGTGTACTGCACAGAGTTTCATCCTTATTATGGGGACATGAATGTAATTTCATCAGATATAGCTTTTTTCTTCAGGTGCTGAAACCGAATATCAAAAAGTTCAAAGCTGAGGAAAAGTTGAATAGAAATATTCAAATTCTGTGATGTTAATGGAATAAGCAATTGTGTGACAACCTCTAGAGTAGTTAAGACTATGTTTTTACAGCTTCTGACTACCCTTGTGAGCAAGTTACATAGCATTAAGTTTCCTGTTAAACTAAACCTACTTAACCTGACCTAATGTAACTAAATAAAGAGAAAGCACAAGACAACAGTAAGATTCATATGAAAGCAAGATCATCTGCACCACAGATTGTAATGTGTAAACCATTTTCCTTTATCATAATTCTTCCAACAATAAGTTCCCATACCTGATAAATAAAACTTCTATCTAATGAGATTAAACTCAAGGTTCTATGCTCAGTAGAATGCTCTATGCAGTAAGCCTTGACAAAGTTAATTTGAACCCCAAAAAAATTGTAGAGTTATACTTGTTAGATTTAACTATTTATAAACTAGAGAGTATATGAAATTGCCAGTATTGAAAAAGTAATGGTTTGTTAATATACTTTCATGGCTTATCAAGACTTGATAATCTATGTAACCATAAAATGTAGGAAATCTACAATCATTCATTCTGCTCAGAGAAAGTCACAGCTGTATTCATGTTGAGTGTGGCCAGTGCTGCCACTGTATTTATGTTGTGTCTTGCTAGTACTGCCATACTGTATTTATGTTGTCTTGCTAGTACTGGCATGCTGTGTGAAGAGAGAATGAGAGATTAGAAAAGGATAGTCATACCAAATCTGTTGAGCATGCTGACATCTACCAGTTATATATTGGCAGTGTGAATATGGGTAAGTATATTCTAAATGAATGACTATCCTTAATTTGTTTGTAACTAACAAAGAGTTCTTCAAGCATCTGTAGTACATGATGATTGCAATTGTAAACCTTGTGCATTAATTATTTTTCATCTACAGAAACTGTCATGTTACTGATAGGCTGTCTGGTGGGACAAGAGTTTAGTGTATTTTGGTTTCTCTGTAATCCTGTCATTAAAATGTAATCAATTATCTAATGTATTGGTATTCTTTCCCAGAATTTTTTTTTCTTCTCTGGTCTTCATCATAAAACACCAACATGGCCTTGTCAAAGAGAGATTATGAGAGTTACAAGTCTGTAGTTGACAAGCTTGTGTACAAGTATTTGACAAAAGAAAGATCTACTGCTGTTTCCATCATAACTAGTGCTATAACAGGTGGTTCTGACAAGCGCAAACTTGCAGACAAACTTGCTACCATCACTGACAAGTCCCTTGCCCTCAAGCTTGCTGACAAGGTGAGTCTTGGTTAGCAACCATCTGTGCAATCATCTAAGTACAGGGTGTCTCACAGAAATGTATGCTTCACTTATCATTAATTCACCTAATATTAAATAAATTTTATCGCAGTCTCATTGAATGCATACCTTAGTCAGTGTGCTGTGTTCATGATGCTTTCCTTCTATCACTGCTGCTTAATATTAAACAGATCATTGGTATTAGAAAGTGAGGTATAGATTTATTTTTGTCATACATGCTGTATCAAACTACTTAGAGATTAGTAGGAATGATTGAAAAAAATGATAGAAATTTTGATACAAAAAGATGGAAGTTTTATTGAACATGCATTTGCATTCTTTAGAAGTAAACCTATTTTCCTATTAGTATTCTGGCTACTGCTTACTTTAGTGCTGAATTTAATAATATATTACAGTTCTCTCTTCCTAGAGATGATTTTAAAATTTAAGTTTTTCAAAAACCAGTGCCTATAAAAGTAATTGTTGAACCTAAAATGTGTAGGTAATACCAATAGAGAGGTTACATAAGAAGCTGTTCATCCTAAATTTTTATATGAATTTCTGTACCATTTTTTCATGTAATGACTGATATTTTTTGATTTTTTTTTTAAACTCGTTTCTCAAATCTGAAGTGTTATTTATATTAGTATATATTTGAAGTGAATGTCTCTGTGAAGGATATTATTTGAATTCATAGAAATTTGATTCCTGTTGTTAATACAATTATTATTTGTGTCAATTATATGTTTTCAGTTCAATACTTTTGTATTGTATTAGAATTGGAGCTAATATTAACTGTCATCTTTATGAATAGGAAGTCCTCTGTAACACACAAATGAAATTTTGTACCTTATGTAATTTATTTCCCCAAGTATAAATGATTTCAAGCGTTTGTTGATGATCATCAAAGAAGCATAAGCAGGTATTGTTCATCAAATATCAATGCAGAAAGCTGTATCTTTTGGTTTATTTTCAGGCATTCTCTCTGCTGGAAGATGTAGGCAACCACAAGAGCAGTTCCAGGAAGCGTGCACATAAGGAAGAAGTTGAGAATGCCAAGGATGGCCATGACAAAGAAAGTAAAAAGCCTCGTATGGATAAGCAGCCTCTGGTGAGTTGTTAATTTTTGCTTTAAACTTTCTCTATGGAAGTTAGAGTTCATAAGAATTTTTGTGTCTCAGCCATCTTTTACAAGAAATAGACTAGGTTTTTGATAATATTTTAGGGAACTGCCTATACTCCTATGGACTTCAAGAGAAGTACCTTTTCTTCTATATGTGCTCAACATTTTGTTACCAGATGACTTGTTATAATGATTCTCTTTTCTATTATGTATCATTTGTTTAAGTTCCTTCATGATATGTTTATTTTCAAGTAAATTCTTGGATTTTCTTGGAGTTGGGTAAATGTTGGTAGTTTGAACCTATTTCTTTTCTGTGGGCCTATGTCTCTTAATATTTAAGTGAACCGTGATCTGATGAAGGAGAATAAGCTTAAATGATTACTGCATAAAACAGGTAGTTCAATAACATATGCAACTAAAGAATTTTGAATCTAATAATATTGGGCTTATCACTGCAACATATTTGCATACAGAGGGTAATTTGAGCCTAATATAGTCTTTTTTCATTATAAAATTTAAAAAAAACAAGCTTCTAAATCCCTGGAAGTTACTGCAAGTTGTTTCACCGGTTTTTCATCTCCTATGAGCAACCAATCTCCCTAGATTTCATTCATTAGGCATAAAATGTGAGCGTCTTAGGTTGGGTTTAATTGCTCCAGTGCACTCTGTGAGCAGAACCATTAGTGTATGCAGGAGAGAGGTGCACATCAAGAGTTGGTCCAATTTTGTCCACTAAGTCTTGTAGCTGAATTGCTTCATAATTAAACTTAAATTATACTAATTTTTTTCACTTAAATTCTTGTCCATTTGAAACCGGACCTGTTTTTGGTGTAGGGTTCATGTGGAGTCTCCTTCTGTAAAGATGCATTCTTGAAATTTGTATTTTCACCAAGAAGTAGTTGCTATTTTGTTTGGACTGCTGCTGCCATTTGAAGAGTTTAATTATACATTCAGCCATGTTGCTTCCATGAATAAGTAGGAGTCTCGTCAAGTTCTGCATGAGTGCTGGCATGCTGCAGAATTGCGTCTGCACTTGGAAAACTAGTCTGACAAATTTAATGAAAGTGTTTTGATGATAATGCCTACACCGTTTAGTAATTTTATTTTAGAACTCATTCAGGTTGGAAAATTCTATTCAAATTAATACATTTCAAATTTTTTCATCTAACCACAGAAAAATTCTTATTTTGGTTAATTTAATGCAATGTTGCTTTTGAAATGGTCACATGTGTATTGAGTCTCTGCAATGTTTCTTAATAGTAAATTTTTGTGTATATTTTTTGAAGACTTTGGATTCCTGAACAGGTCTTTATATTAATGTGGTGACTTGTTGTATGGATGGTCATCGTACTAGGCAAGCTCAGGATTACTGGTATAATTTTAGATTTCCTGTTCACTTGTGAAATAAAATGAGATTTATTATATGAGCAATTTTCTGCCCCAGCATAGTTTCATGTTTGTCTAATTTTTAATCTTTGTAAATCTTTATTTCTTTGTGATAGTGAATTTCACTGTTTTAGTGTTAATAAACTCAATTCAATATTGTCTAATCTTGTACAACATCTAATGAATCATGCTTACACCACTGCATCTGACTTGACTGGTCTTAGATATATCCAGTCCTCTTTCTGCTTGGTGGATTTTCACCCATCTCAGAGAGTTCTGGAAAGTAACTTTTTCAATAGTTTAGAGCAAGTGATATTATGATTTGAATAAGAAAAATGTATAAAAAGCCCAATGGGTATTGCATTGAAATGTACTATGTGCATTGTACTGATTTAAGAAGTACAATGTGTACTGTGTTCTTACTAGCTTAGAGCAGGTGATGGTGTGTCAATGTGGAAAAGATAGCACAGTAATGCAGACTTTTATGTCAGGTTGCGTCCTCCCAGACTTCGAGCGCACCCAGCAGCGACTCGGCCCCCACCACTGCACTCCATCAGAAGCAGGTGAGCTGCTGCTGCTTCGTTACCTAGTGCTGTCTTTGTCACTGGGTCTGGCTTTTGTGCCTGAGAATAAAATATTGATCCTAGAAATACCATTGATACGAATTAGTTATGCTTCAGTTAACACGTTGGCTGCAATATTATTTTCCCACGGGCAAAACGACCCACCGGTGGCTCGTTTCGCAGTCAATGTGTTAATGTGGTTAGCGTAGTGGAGGTAGAGTATGAACCACTGTTGATGCAATGTTTCTTTCATTTAGAAGCAACTTGATTCTTTTAGGTTTGAAAACGGAGTAAGGTATACTTCTTAACAAATTTTTGCATCACTTTTGTATTCAAAGGTTTTGACTTCCACTCATGTGTTGTATTGAGCTACCATTTTCCAGTGTCCTTGGTAGGAAATATTTGAAAAACTTTAGCTAACTTTGTTATTTTAACCTTCAGGTCATTTGACCATATATGCCGTCCAGTTGTAGATATCAGGCTGTTCACTGTATCACATTTGCTGTTTCTTCCATTCATTCCTTTTTTCTGCAAGCAGTGAAATGGGTAAAGGAGTTCCATTTTGAGTATAACATGTTTCAAAAATACAATATCTGATATTTTAAAATTGTTTGAAGGTTGATGTATGTTGTATCTGCCTCATTGTAAGCCTGTTGCAAGGCACTTTGAAAATATTTTGCTTATTCTCTTCAGACTTACCAGGATTTAATTGAATTTTATTCACCAACCCCATGGCATATCTTAATTCTTGCTACAAAAAATTCAGACATTTTATTGAGTTCTTAGCACTGTCCTTGATTTTTGACTTTTCTATGCTGCAACATGTACCTTTAAAAAAAGAAAATGTGATAATCTATACATATCAGCAGAGGTGGGCAGTAGCGCGCTACATGTAGTGGCCGCTACATTTTCAGTAGCGGTGCTACAATCTAGTGGGTGTAGCGGTAGCGCCCGCTACATTTAGAGCATGTAGCGGTAGCTGTAGCGGCCGCTACATTTCAAAGTAGCGCTGCCCAGCTCTGCATATCAGAATAAATTTTCTACTGAAAACAGGAAACTGCAGCTATAGTTTTCTTAGTTTTTATTTATAATTCTAAGGAAGATTGAAAGTTGGTATTGTAATTTCTAATAGATTACTGTACATGCTGGTGTAGAAGACACAAATGTTGGTAGGGGCCATAGCTGTTATTACACACTTTTTCTCCCTCATTTCTTTGTCAGTCTGCTGTGTGCTAATTACTGAATTTGGAATGAAACTGCACAATTTTCCTCTCACAAAGCATCTTTTTAAAATGGGTACCACTTTTAGTGCGCCACCAGTGAGAATGGTGTTAACTTCCATGAATGTTTTTCACTTAAAGATAAATACTGTTCCTGTTTGTCTAAGTTACTTTCTCATGTGATTATTTTTTAAAGTGTGCTTGATTTATGTGCAGTACCAAATAATTAACTACAATAAGCTAGCTGCCTTAGGATACTGTGATTGTTCTTCTGGTAGAAAAACTCCTGAAAATTGACTGGATGGCAACAGCAAAATTTGATATAATGTCTAAAAGCTCTCACATGTATAAAGTTATGTGTATCATAAAGTATATGTAACAATAACACACATTTGTGAAAAGAATGAAAAACATACCTATATGATACAAATGTATATCTCTACTTCTGATCCTATCAAGATTTTACTGTTACAGTTTTCTTTAATTTTGAATAGGAACGATTCATAGGTGAGGTAATTCTGACAAAAGGGTTATATTATTTTAGAGATCCGTATCATTTAAGATACAAGGTGCAGTAGTTAATGAGTCAAGAGATGCCAGGCACAGAGTTATGGTTATTGTCTCAAACCTCAAATGACTGCATCGTTCTGATAACATTCGTGCTAGTTATTCAAGTTCTGTCTAAGCAAAATATCAAGCCTTAAAGAATAATTCTGTTATCAAGATATTAGAGTGAGTTTAACATGTTGGTAAGGTCCGTAAATTTTGTAAGTGTAATTACAAGGTGTGGATGTCAACAGATTCTTCCTCAGGGGGCATGGGATAGCAGCGGGGTTAGGTTAGTTATGTTTGTCTACCCTATGCTATGGGGACTGGCATCCCCAGGGGGACAATGTTTAATTATCTTGGCTCTTAATAAGCCTTCGGTATTTCTAATTTTTTGTGGTCAGTTTGCTTCTTTTCAATTTCATGCCTTCTTCTTCTATTATCCTATATCTTTTCTTCCTCCTCTGTCTTAACTTACTGTTTCTATGCATAGGGAATCCTGTGGAAATACACCTGTAAAATTGATTCCCCATTCTTTAAGTTCAACCTGAATGGTCCCTCGTTTTGTTCTCTTTGGATCACATTTATATGAAAAGGAAGCTTAAACTAACTAATTCTAATTGGTCAACAGATTCAGGACATTATGGCCAAAGCACAAGCAGCAATAGAAGAGCGGAAGAAAGCTCTGACCAACATCCCGCAGCAGCGCAGCCCTACCGCTTCCCTCACCCCGCCGGCTCCGGCGGCCGCCAATGGCACCGCCGTCAACAGCAGAATAGCTGAATTGCAGGCCAGGATTCGCTCCCAAATGGGCTCTGTGGCTGGACTCCCTGTGCCGGCTTTGGCTACTGTCCCAAACCTGATGGGCACAAGCGTTTTCTCTCACCCATTTATGGGGGCTGCACCTCCCCAAATGCCAGGGCTCATGAATGCTGGGGTTGCAGGGCCGCCTAAGCCTCCTGGGGAACGACCACCTCCCATTATTCTGGACAGCGAGGGTAGAACTCTGGACCTGATGGGCAAGGAGGTGCACATCACGTCCCGCGCGCCGACCCTCAAGGCGAACATTAGAGCTAAGAAAAGAGCAGAGTTTAAGGAAAAGCTCTCTGAGAAACCCGCTTTGGACGACCTGCCCGAGACGGACTATTTTGACCCAAGAGTTCCTGCCCGGTCTTCAGTCCGCCAGAGCAAGCTTCAATTTAAGTTCCACGAGCAGGGCAAATTTGTGCAGCTGGCGCAGCGAGAGCGAGCTAAGGCACGTCTGGACAAACTGCAGAGTGAGATATCGACTGCCGCCCGCAGGACGGGCATTTCCTCCGCGGCCCGCCTGGCCGAGCTCCAGGGAGAGTCCAAAGAGCAGATGACGTCGCCCAAAACGCCCCAGATCGAGTGGTGGGATGCTGTTATTCTCCAGTCAAACAGGTGCTCATTACGCGTTCCCGAAGTTGTTTAGCTTGTTTCTCATGTTCATGTATTGTTCGTGTTTTTTGAACGAGTTAACCGTGTCAATTTGTGAAACGTACTGTATGATCGTCTAACAAGTGTAAGTAAAAACATTTAGAATTTCACGCTTTCGAAACTAGGGGCATAATTAACTTGGTGGGTTTAATCCATAGAGTTATTAAAGCTAAATCATTCGTGTCTCGCCTTCAAAACTTCTCTCTTATCTGGAAGTAGGAATCCATCCTAGCAAGTTTTAGTTACGGATGGCTTCTTAGTTTCTTAGTTATTTGAAAGCTTGAAGTTTATGTGGAGATCAAAGCTTTATTGATTGAGTATGAGTGTTGCGATGTACTGTAATATTTAGGTCGTGCTACCGGTCTATTGATTTTGTGCCAACAATGCAGTCACATCAGCGTGTTCAGTTGTTAATAATGTGACTTTGTGCCCACCATACAGTTACATCAGCGTGTTCAGCTGTTAGTAATGTGTGACTTTGTGCCCACCATACAGTCACATCAGCGTGTTCAGCTGTTAGTAATATGATTTTGTGGACTTTGAAGACCAATTCGGTCATCTTCCGTCAGTGTAATTTGATACATATTTAAGTTACTGAGTTCTTATTTATGCGAGTGTTGCAAAAGTCATTGATTGTACAGTATTACTCGTATATGAGAAAAATTTTGCTTTTCTAGCGACTGAAATTTCACTGATCGTTTGTAGGCAGAGAAAGTTAGTTTCTCGTGATGGGGCATTTTTTTCGGATCTGCCAAGATGGATTGAATCATTGCACTAGTATCACCTATTAATTGAACTTCGTTGCGTAGGAAATTAAGTCCCTTTCTTTAATCCCATGCACTGGTCTAGAGAGGGATCAAAATACGAGAGCATCTTTTGAGAATATCTATAATAGAAATGTGCTACTTAGTTTTTTTAATAGCAAATAGTATAAATAGTTGGAAGGCATTGAAAACCCAGTGGTAAAACGTGTTGGGATTAATAAAGGTTCTTTTTAAGCCTAAATCGGGATATATCTGAGGGGGGCACTGCTACGTTATCTTGTCTAAATATTGGCGTTTGGGACTTTCCTTCTTTCATTCAGGATATATCGAATCGAGCAAGCTATTGCCACGTCTACTTTAGTTTTCCAGGTTCCTTTTTCCACGAAATAGTCTACTTCCAGTCGAGCAACTTATTGCTAAGGCACACTGGTATGCCCAGTACCTTCTCCTCTAAATTGAAGTCCACCGTGCAGATATCCAGAAGAGGGCGAGACTGCAGTGGACAAATCAGAGTACATCACCAACTTGGTGGAGCATCCCCTGGAGGTGAACTGCGTCACTGACACAGAGGCCCCTGTGGCCCTGCAGGTCTTCTTGACGGCGAAGGAACGCAAGAAGCTGCGGCGGATGAACCGTCGGGAGGCATGGAAGGAGAAGCAGGACAAAATCAGGTTAGGACTCGAGCCGCCCCCTGAGCCCAAGGTGAAAATGGCGAACCTAATGCGGGTTTTAGGCACAGAGGCTGTGCTGGACCCCACCAAAATGGAGCGCCACGTCCGGGACCAGATGGCCAAGCGGCAGCACGAGCACGAGAAGGCCAACGCTGAGAGGAAACTCACGCCCCAGCAGAGGAAGGAGAAGAGGCTCTCCAAAATTAGAGAGGACACCAGCACAGGCGTCCACGTCTCTGTTTACAGGTGCCTATCTTGCCTAGACGTGTTGTTGCTGCTGCACTGACTGGTGTGCTTGTTGCTGTTGCACTGACTGGTGTGCTTGTTGCTGTTGCACAGACTGGTGTGCTTGTTGCTGCTGCACTGACTGGTGTGCTTGTTGCTGTGTAGGTGCTCCTCAATGTAAGACAGGTGACCATCAGTACTAGATAAATGAATACAACCAGGCAGAGATTATTTTTAGAATGAGATTGTTGTGTTAGGCTTTTGCTTGATATTTGCTTGTGCATTCGGTCAGTACAAGTAGTGCTACTAAGAAGGTGTAATTAACCTTGCTTTGGTTGCCTGGAAGTTTCAAAAATGATTAGTTTGGAAAACACATAGAAATGAACATTAGACTAACTGAAAATAGGGTTACAAAGCACCCCAGGTGACTAACCTAGGGTTAACACAACTACTGCGTTAGTATAACGTCAGCAAAGAAGTTTCAATGAAGCTAAACGAAGACTTTATTTGAAGTTGTTGTCGTGCTGATTGTTCAGATATCGAGTACTTGATCTTGTGTACTTTGCATTCCTCAAATTTTTAATTTATTAGTTCCGAACGACACATTTTTGTCAAGTTAGGTATCGCTATTTTTACGGTCATTTATATTGCAACAGGCTTAAAGTTGCTTTTCAACATCTGGTAACGCATGTGACGAGTAAGGCATCTGGTACAGTTTACCCATTCACGATTTTAAAAAATCCAACTTTCAATCAGGCGCCAAACTTTGGAAAAAGTTTATTGCATAAATGCAGGCATAAAAATCTACGTACCGGCCCTTATGGTTCAAAGTAGTTCGGGCCGCGTAGTAGTCCCTCGCCGCGCTGGTGTGCTGCCTTTCAGGAACATTAGGTTAAATTTTATTTTCAATTGAAGCGGTCCACTTAGGGTTCGAACCCTGGACCTCTTAACTGTGAGATAAACGCTCCATCAATTGCGTAACGGAGCTTTGTTTTTGGTATCCTTGTTAATTGGAATGCATTTCTGAAATAGCAATATGCATTTAGAAATTTATTTTACATTTACTATAGCGAAGTTTATGGGTGTCCGCGACCCGCGTTTGAGAAAGGGTGAGTGCAATCTGTTCTAGTTTCCCTGTGGAGACACTGCTGAGATTCTGAGCACCAGGGCATGGTGGATGCGGGCTAAAATAAACATAAAATAGTGAAATAAAGTACAGCACCTATGTGACCACTGTGTTGTATTTTATTACGCGTGTGTCGTCACGAACTGAGTGGTCTCCACGGCATGAGAGTGGTGGACTCTTCTCTGACACTTGAAGCGCAATTTTTCTCCTTATTGCATCAGTAAGAAATGGTTGGATAAAAACATGTATAAGCCTGGTGTATCATTGTATAGAATCGACTACTACCTGCTACTCGGCACCAGCGCAGAGTTTCAAACTGAGAAGCTTGAGCTAGAGAGCATCATGTGGCTGGCATTGGTGACCTGATGGTCGAGCTCTGACTCCTTGCATGTAGAATATCGCGTGAAGTTATCAAATGACAATTATCTTATCATTCAGAGCAAAAATGGAGCTCAGATTTGACAGTAGAACCAACAGAAGTACGATGTAAACTGATCTGAACTATACCAAAAATAGGCCTGTTTTTGTACCCTTAGTACATAGTTAGTATTTAACTTGGTACAGTATAATTGTGAAAACTTTGATTAATTTCCTTGATCTTAGCTTAACTGCACTCGCTTTTCTATGCAAGAATTCCTATTGTAAAATCACTATTTTATGTTTATATTAGGAACGAACCAAGTGCGTTCGCTTCATGACGAAAAAATTTTCAGGTATAATTTTCCGTAAATCTTTATAACCTCAACCAGGGGGGAACTGTGAGGTTACCTCAGCTGTAGATAGGTCTTCAGGATCTTTGATTTCGTGCTCACTTTTCATCCTTCAACTTGCTACCTTCTTTGCCATCTTTTCTTTGTCTTAACTTGCTCTTCTAATGTGCAAGAGATTCTGGTGTGGGAACACAACTTGTGCATGTGTTCTTATTATCTATTGTTCATACTGAATAATTCCTTTTCTTTCGACGCGACATATTCTGAGTCGCTGAAGCGCTGCAATCTATACTACTGCAATTACTACCATTTAAAAAGTCAACTATTTTAAGAAACCGTTGAGCTGCTTTGTGGGTTCTAGGTCTGGAAGCTCGCTAAATCTCGAGTCCAACGATACTTGCCACCCTTCTTATGTGGACAATGCTGATTAATTATGGACAAAATCTGCAGCTCTGAAAACAAGCTCCATTGAATGTATAAAGCACAAATATAGTGTGATCACGTGTGAAATATTCACGTCAACGGCATCTCCCTCTAATAGTTCGTTCATGACAAATTCAACTTAAAGAAACCGTTGAATAATTTATAAGGAACGTTTCCAAACCTTAACCTACAGGTTCAACTTTATACTGCATTGATAATATTATGTTGGAAACATTCTGAACACGCACACCCGAGTTTCTTCACCGTCACGCAACCAATGTCTGAACGTATTGCGTCCCTTCTGCCGCCAGAGTGACGGATCTGAGCAACGGGTCCCACAAGTTCAAGGTGGAGACAAACGCCAAGCAGCTGCTGATGACTGGCACCGTGGTGCTCTTCAACGACGTCAATGTGGTGGTGGTCGAGGGCGGACCCAAGCAGCAGAAGAAGTACCGCCAGCTCATGATGACCAGGATCAAGTGGGTCGAGGAAGCCCGTGCCAACACCAACAATGTCGAGCCCAAGTGTCAGCTCGTGTGGGAGGGAACTGTGCTGGAACGCAGCTTTGGCGAGGTAATGTGTCTGAAATCCAGTGAGAATGTGTCTAATTCTATGTATACGTGTGAGAAAATTGCGCTAAAACCATGTTTTGACGAGTTAACGTGTCTTAACTCTGGTGACAATAGGATTAAATCCATGTAAACGTACGTGAAGAAAATTGTGCCAGAACATAGCATTGGCGAGGTAACGTGTTCACTTCCGGCGACGTGACCAATTCTATGGTCTATGTTCGATGATTGAATTAAGGGATTGTGAACACTCAATTTTTTGTTTAGCACTGCTAACTCATCATGAAGTGATTTCATGTGTGTGTTATTTGATTTTGCTCATATTTCGGGACTTTCTTTGCAGCTGGAAATAGTGAAGAATGATAAAAAATTAACCATAAAAATTATTGGGTCCTTGGGATCCAGCTGGTAATTGGCGATATTTTCTCCAGCAAATCCTTCCTCCTAATGCACGACCTGAAAACCTATTCGTTTCTCTTGATAAAAAGAAATATTACTTTAACTTCTAGGCCTTAATTTCTAAATCATATCCTTACATCTTGTCTTCGTTTAATTGTCCATTATTTCTTATGTTTGACTGAGTAGCGAGTCCCTGAATACGAGTGAAGCGAAAGTTGGCCATGTAGAGCTGTGGAGGCGGTATATTTCCCTTGGTTGGAGTCGGTATATTTCCCTTGGTTGGAGGCGGTATATTTCCCTTTGTTGGAGGCGGTATGTTTCCCTTGGTTGGAGTCGGTATATTTCCCTTGGTTGGAGTTGGTATATTTCCCTTGGTTGGAGTCGGCGTTTCCTTTCGTTGGAGCCGGAGTCGACATATTTCCTTTTGCATGGAACTAGAGCAAAGAGCTTAGAGCGGTCAGCAATTTTTTTGTAATATTTACATCGAGTAAAAATGAGCCCGATTTTAGCGTTCCCGAATACACTGTTACTTCAACTCAAGATAAGCCTTCAGGACTTCTATCTTTCGTGCCAACTTTGCTTTTCTTCATTTTTCACAATTTCTTCACTATCACTTCTTTGCTTTTTCTTCATTTTCATCCGTAACTTGCTTTTTCTAATCGCTGGAGATTCTGTGTGGGAACACACCTGCATTGATTTCTCATTTTCTGGAATCCCAACTAAATGGTCATTTTTCTCTCGGCATGACGTAGTCGGAATCACCGTGAATGCCAGCCGTCTCTATGATACTCTTTTCGAATTTTCCTTCTAACCGTAGCCTCGATTTCCAGATGGAATTCAAAGCGCGCCAGTCAGGTTACAGCTTCAGCATTCTCGATTGTTCTTCCTAATCGCGGCTTCTGTTTCCAGATTCAGTTCAAAGCGCGCCAGTCGGGTTTTACAACTTCAGCGCTCTCGATTTTTCTTCCTAATCGCGGCTTCTGTTTCCAGATTCAATTCAAAGCGTGTCCGTCGGAGAGCTTCGCTCGAGACCACTTCAAGCGCCACGGTGTGGAGCAGTACTGGGACCTGGCCTACGGCACCAAGCTGGCCGAGGAGGCGGACTCGGCCGTCTTATGAGCCCCGACCTCCTCTTCTAAGTGAACCAATTGAGCCACTAGGTGTGGGCACTCCTGCGAGACAAGATCTTGTGTACTCCTTAGGTTGGTGGGCGTGCTCGAGGTGAACCGCAGTTGGATGTAATATGAAATTTCAGTGAAATAAGTTATGCGAATGGGACATGTTTTTCAAATCTAATCTACGCGTGCTTTGTCTTAGATTTGTTCGGTGGCTTCACCCTTCATCTTCTCTAAAAAGTGCTGGTGAACCTCCCTCGCGTGGCACAGGTTTTCTGGCGGACATTTATAATTAACAGATGAATTTATATGTGCGTCAGTTGTACGAATGCCCTCGGGGAAATTGTTGGTTTATGTCGATGGAGGTCTTGAGAAGACAAGTGAGCGCGTTCCATACTTTTTCCCCTTACAAATTGAAGATCCGACGAGTTGACGCGTTCAATGAAGAAGAATACACATTGGTTTGAAATGAGTTCACTCGTCCTTAGTTGAATGCGTCTCGTCTGCTGGTGCTTTCTGGAAAACCATTCGACTCAAAACGATTAAATCCGTTGAAGTTTTCCAACTCAAAACATCAAACTCAAATGTTTAAAGTTCGGCTCCCAACAGCCGTCCATAGGACACGTCAAACTTCTGGGTATGTTATAGAGAACCAACTATTTACATTGAACCTTGAGTTAGGTGCTCCATTCGGGAGTCAGGTTATTATTTTGAAGTGACCGTTGCAATTCACCGACCAAGTTCCTAATTCGGGCACACGTGCTGAAGTTGTCTGCTTATTGCCGGCCGTTCTTGGTGCTGCAAACGTGTTTTCGCGGACTGTATTTTTATTTACACCATAGTGTGTACGTACCTTAAATGGTCGCTCAAGCTCTAAATTATGCGGTCGGGTGGAATTTCAGAGTTGTATGTATCATTGTGTAGCTGAACTTCTTCACGTAGAACCTGTTTTCCCCTAAAATGAGCTATATAACAGGGGAGTCTCTCATCTTTGCCTCTGTCACTGTACGTTTTTCTACCTGGTGTACCACTCGATGAAGTTTGTGAGGAAATTTATATTGCTTATACATTTTCATCGAAGGCGTACTTCTTATGTATCATTTCTGCTTGCATTGGTTATTAAACAATTAAATATGGGTTATTAATGAAATATGGGTTATTAAACAATGAAATATGCCGCTGTAGATATGGAGCATACGGGGCGAAGGTTATTGTACAGGTCATAGTTTAATATAGGTTCACGCTTGCTACGTCATAGTGTGCCCTCCCCAATAAGTAACCCGAACGTCTCAAGAGAAGAAAACAAAATGACAGACCAAATCCTAATTTTACTCTTGTAATTAGAGCTAGCAAATATTCTACATTCTGTTCAGTCTCTGGCGCAAACTCCCATGATGGATTTCCGCTTCTGACATTCTCTTCTCTTCATCTATCCGTTCTTAACATCCTTTACCATCAAAATCACTTATGGGATGAGGCTCCATGTAGCTTTAGTTGGAAAGCTAGCGGCATCCTCATGAAAGTAGATATCGAAATCCGTACAGAAAGTAAAAGGCTAAATCTATTTACCTTTAGCGCTTCTTCCGAGCACTTCCAATTTTATTATTTTCTAAAGCAGGCGTTGCGTGCCAATTCTCCCTCGTATTCAAACCAGCTTCTTACTCGGCACTTCTCATCATGCAACTACTCGCTCACTACACCTCCCCTGCTCTCATTAACCCATCCCATCTAGGTATATCACTCCTGCTTTACATCTTTGGTTTCTTGGTGAAATTTCAAAAACTGCAGATGTCGGCAACACTGGTGTGCCGCTTTTGGCAATTTTCGAGTTTAATCTTCTTCCCCAAAGAAAGTACTTCGCTCAGGGACCCAGGATGTAATTTGAGCCTAATATATTGTTTCTTTAATATTTTTAAGAAATGAGCCCATAAATCCTTAGAAATTATTATCAACATTTAATTGCAGCCGTTTTTTATCTTCAATGAGCAAGCAACCTCCTTACCTTCCATTCATTATGCACGAAAAAGTGAACCTCTTGACTGAGGCTCAATTGCTAAAATTCCACCTTAGGCTTGGGTAGAACGTGGAGAGAAGGCGAACTCGCTCTCACAAAACGCAGCCCCTTCTCTCGTGTTTTTTTTCTTGCATTCGTATCAATTCCCTTGCAGTCCAAGAGCATTTTCAAGGCCCCTCTGGCGGTCATTTCTTCTAGTTTTGCCCCATCTTCCCACCAAGCTTCCACTTGCAGCGATGCACCACCCTGGGTGTTCAAATGATACCTCTTCATAGGAGTCATAAAGCTTTGCTTCCAATTGTGCAAGGCAGCTGGCTCATAAGTGTCAGAAAAGGTAAATTTTCACGTGAAGCTGTCATCTTGGGAAACGGAAACTAGAAGTTCTCCTCTGTATATATATTTGTACTATATGCATCAATTTTTTTTACTCTGTGAATGTAGAATGCTACTGGTCTGGGTCTCCTGACCTTGAATCCAACGCAAGATGAATATTATTGCATTTAACTTCATCTCTGGAACTAATTATTATTCCTTTGCTGAAAGTATTCAAACACAAAGTTATATTGTGCACCAATCACGAACAGGGTTTTAATCGTGCTACTGTTTCTTCGCAGGCTTTAGACAATGACTTTGCGCTCCTCGGGCAAGTGTGTCTCGTCTCTGAGCTTCACCTGAGAGATAAGCTGATGGTGTCTTTCCTCGTCAGTCCCCTCAGGGGGCATTGGATAAGCATCAGGGTTAAGTGAGTTAGGTTTGTCTATCGTATGCTGTGGGGACTGATAATCCCAGGGACCATTGTTGGGTTATCTCAGCTATAGATAGGCCCTTGGCCTTGGCTTCTTCTAATTTTCATACCTTCCTCGCTACCTCTTTTTGTCTTTTATTCCTCTTCATTCTGAACTAGCTGTTTCTATAATCATGAGATCCTTTGTGGGAACACACATTGTGTATGGATTCCCGTTCTCTATATGTAGTCCATACTAAATGTTCCCTTCTCTTCGGTTTCATTGGACTACACTTGATGTGGATAGGAAGCTTTAAACTACCCAATAGCCTAATGCAACCATTCCTTACCAGATTACTTCAGGTCACAGCTTCTTGTTACATTTTTTGCCACTCGCAATGGATTCAGCCACACACACGAATCTGTTATGTAGATTTATTTTTCCGTTTTGCATTTTTCTCATAAGGAAAGTAGTCGTCGTGGTATGCAACCGACCTGTTGTTACACGAGTGTCTTACTTCTGGTCTACTCTTGTCTCTCCTCCTCCATGTCAGAGGGATGAGGTGAGGGACGTTTTCTTCCCCGTTATAGCGGGCTGGGTCCACCGAGACTGTAATTTGCACCGATGTGGCACCACGTCCCTTATCCGAGTTTTTTCTGGTGTTCCCAATTAAGCCCTAATTCCGAATGATACCGGACTTTCAAAAATACTGGTAACTCTGGGGACTTGTTTACGATGAGAATCCCGGTCCTTTGTCTCCCCTTGTGCATCCATTGCCACATTGCAAGAACCACTATTTACCGGCGTCAGCATATTTGGTTGATGCCTTGTGCTCTGTGAAACTCGAAGTTGCGCAGACGTACCTTGTTAATGCACCTCGGGCAAGCTGCTTTCTGGGGAGCTTTCTCGTCATTATTTAATAAGAGTAAAATAACAGTGTGATTCAGTGTTCATTCTTTCATCTTACGGTAAAGTCAGTTGCGTTAGTGGGGGTCTGCTACTCAGTTGTGACTCACCGCGCTGTTGAATTTGTTCAGTTTTTATGTTTACCCTGCCCTATTGGTGAGAATGTATCGTATGGAGGTTTATTATACCTATGTAACTTCCTGAACGATCGAAGTAAGTAAATCTCTCCTTGTGTTATTAGATTAACTTAACGATCGTATTTAAAGGCTGTTTCGACTGTATTTAAAGGCAAGTAGCTGTTTGTACGAAGCGAGCTGCAGTCTAAATCTAAAAATAATTTGGGTGTTAATGGGTTAAATCGTACCTTGCTTACTGTAACGTAATATTCTTCCTTCTGACAGGGAAGCCTTCGGAAACTCGCGCTCAAACTTACTATTCACGAGTCCGAGAACGTTGCCTTCCGCTTTATGGTTTTGTTTGGTAATTGTAGCTGTCAATAACGGACTCTTTGGAGGGAGAGATTATCCGTTCGTGTGAATATCCGTATGTGACCATTCTGCACTTTTGCCCTGGACATTCTCGCCTATAGGATATTTTAAAATGTGTGTCAGGTGACGAAATGGTTGCGGCAATGTTTTGTCCTCGGTCTCAGTCTGCGCGACAAACAATATGCAGATGGTGTGATGTAATCAAAAGATGTTAAACTCTCAAACGGTATACGACTTGGGTAGAATCCTAACAATGGACCACCCTGTTCGTTCCTGTTGTTATTGTCTATTCTATGTTTTCTTATTTTACTCTACTAAGTATTCAGACCCATATTTTGTCCGTTGCATCCGATATGCAATAATCTGCAGTGTCTGTAGATGCGAGGTTCAACTGCACCTTTTCCTTGAGCAGTCTATCCCTGCAGTTTGATGCACCAGCAAATTTTTCATTATTAACATTGAGCAGTCTGCTGTGACCATGTCTAAGCGAACTCACTCACTGGTTTGTTCACACTTGTAGAAACCCAGTATTGTCTTGCATCAGTAATTGGGACTTTGCAATTATGTACATGTATTTATCTCCCTAGCCTTGTACTCATCACCACCACTTAACACTCACTGAATTCCTTAATATTTTCACAAGTATATTTCTCTTTCCTCTGGAAGTCGACCGCTCTTCTCATCAGAAGTACACACCCGCCAGCCTTGCCGAGTCCCCCTCATGTTTCAATGTTTTATGTTTTATGTTTTGTCTTCCGTGCACCAGCCTCTTGCTCTGCTCAACAGTGTGTGTGTTCAAGAGTCCTTCCTGAGCTGTTCTTGTCTAAAATATATATAACAAACAATATACATACCGTGTACTGTAAACTGGAAATGAACTTGGGACTGAAGAATGATCTTTAAACTGAAACAGAGTCTCACTGTTAAAATGAAATTGAATGTGGATACGGTGGCTAAATCCTTTATTTTGACCAGACGGTTATGAAAATAATACGCCAGGTTTATACATGTATATATATATATTTTTTCTTAATAGGAGCGAAAGTTGAAAGGCTCTCAGGTTCCATAGTTAGAAAATTTAAATTTCAAATTTTCTTCTGAGATAATTGTCCCAAAAAAAATTTGGTGTGTGTAAATTAGATGGAAAATTTTCAGGGATATATTCTTAATCAGCGGGACTGTGTGATGAAAAGCAGTGCGAATCAGTGATACAGAAAGTTGCATTACTTCACTTGAGATTTACCGTCATTTTGGACGATTAGGGGACAACATATAATCGTAATATTCAATTGCCTCCTGGCTCTCTGTAAGCTCCAGATATGCCCTCATGGAAGAGCCATCAACGAACTGTAAGTTGAAACAACGTACAACTTGATGTAATTCAGTTTTTCTGTGTTTTTTGTTAATTTCTGTAATACAGTCGTAATGAAAAACTGTTTCAGTGTATCTCTTGGAGCTCATGTTCGTTGAAATATGTGAACATCGAATCCCTTTCTTAATAGGGATAAGTTGAATTATGTGGTCGTGCTTCACAAGTGATGAGCGATACGACCCTTACTGAGCAGCTTGGCCAGGATATGGTGCGTACACGACTCGCATTTCGTGCTCTCGTCACCCCTGAACATTGGTCGCAGTCAGCTGCCGCGAACCACGTCTCAGGCTTCTTCTGTCTCGCTATGTTGGGTGCCCGCGCCTTTTCCTGGAATTGAAAGCAAGTTTGCTTGAAAAAATGTTCGTACATACTTTGATATTCTTTGGGCCCGCGTTTTTTTGTCCTGAGAGGTTATTGGTATTCTATGTGTGCGTAGCTACACGAGCTTGTCTCGTGAAGTTACCACACATTGTACATATGTATATAACGCTGTGTAAACTCCGCATCCAAGCGAACTTTTTCCTCATTTTGGAGGAATTTTTTCAAGACAAACTCCACGACTGCACCTCTGCCCCCCCTCCCCCCGATCTCACTCAGTGGCAGAGCTTTAGCCCTTTACAAGCTAAATTATTCTGGCTCTAATTCTACATTAAGCTTTGTATGAAGAACTAGCTGCAGTCATATGTATATATGCTACATAGCTGCGTTTAGCTTTTTACAGACAACCAACAACATCCTTCTAGAACTTTCCCTATTTGGGAAGGTCAGCCTGTAAGGAGTCAACCTGCACGCGCGTGTGTGTGACGTCACTGCGCTGGCTGTGCGAGACGAGGGCTCGGAGACGGTTGTCTTTTTTGCTCGCCGCTGAGGTGCTCACTAAAAATGTAGAACGAATGTATTCGGCTCGTACGTTTGGCTTGTATATTACTATCCAGTCCGTATGCTCGTTTCGGGGAGCGTTTTTTAGTCGTTTCTGATTAATTGCGTTTGAAGTTTTATGATTTTTTTCTCACATTCTGGCTTGCGAACTATGAAATTGTGAAGATTTTGATTGGCTCGCCCGAGATCATGTTTAGTATGGATATTTGTATTAAACAATACGTCTAATACAGAGGCTTTCATTTTCGTGCACGTCGAATTTCGAGTTTATGCTAAGTGTAACAACTCAGCTTTAGACAGGCGTTCGGGACTTTTATCTTTCGTGTCCACTTTGCTTCTTCCAAATTTCACACCTTCTTCACTATCCCCTCTTTGTCATCTCTTCCAATTTATTCTTAACTTGTTTTTTCTATGTGCAAAAAATCCTGTTTGGCAACACCCCTTTTTTCCCCTTTTTCTGCAGTCCACACTAAATGGTCCCTTCTCTCTCTCATCGGATCACATGTCATGTGGGTAGGGAACTTTTAACTAACTATTAATCTAATGTTAAGTTTAACCTCTTGACGACTTTTTCCGAGAAGATTCGACGTCGTGGTTGTAGCATCCACACCGTCATTGTCGGTTGCACAGACCGTGTCGGTTGCACCGCTGGCGCCCTCGGTGTGATTCGTTGACCTCGATGGCGTGTCCTGGGTCAACATCCTTGTCATTGCGGGAAGTTACTCGTCTTGAGTCTATAGTATTTGTACAATGTAGGATGCTAAGGAGAAATTCAATAGTTTCCTGTAATGGGTAAAAAACGCCTAAAAGACAGTCGTCTCCTGCATGGGTAACCGTTCGAACGCTCTATGCGGAAGAAGACTGTTTCCGAAAAAAATACGAAAGGGTTAGAAAACTTGAACTCAACGAAATAATTCCCGGAAACTTTTCAGGTCGATTACTTCGTGTCTGTCTGCGTAAACAAAGTAAAATTTGCTGTGCTGGTGGATGTACAGGTGCTCGTTTGGGATGTGCTAGCAATCTTGAGGGAATGTTCTTACACACACTCGTGAGTAATGTTCTATCGGAAGTTAGAATGTCCTGGCCCTCTTAGCAGTCTTCATTATACCCTGGCACTCTTAGGAGTCTTCATAATATCCTGGTATTCTAGAAAATATCCTAGCAGTGTTGAGAATATCTTAGTACGCTAGAAAATGTCCTAGCAGCCTTGAGAATATCCTGACACTCCTAGGAGATGTCCTAGCAGTCTTGAGAACATCCTGGCACCCCTAAGAAATGTCCTAGCAGCCCTGTATATATCCTAGCAGCCCTGTATATATCCTAGCAGCCCTGTATATATATCCTAGCAGCTCTGTGGATATCCTAGCACTGCTAAAAATGTTCTGCCACTTTAGCGAGTTTTCCGTTAATGCCTCGGAGATGTCCTGGCCTGCCTACTTCAGACGAGTTTAATGCTAGGTTTGTTCGTTGGTATCTCGTGACGATCGTGAAATTATCACCGACGTGGGTGACGGTAGTCAGTCGTTCCCACGACCTGTTAATTTAATGCATTCATTCCTAGATTGTATTCAACATTTCTTGGCAGGGTATTCAGTGTCAGTGTCGGGGCGTTCTTAACCCATTACACCCTAAATTAGTTTTTCTCGCAGTGAACTCGCTTTTTTCGGTTTGGTGTTGGAATCAACATATGCATGTAAAAAACCAAGTGTCGGTTAGCTGTAGCGTCAGATGTTGAAAGAAGAACGTACGCTAGCTGAAGTAGGTTTGATGTTTAAAAATTGAATTCACGTATAACTTAGGAGTCGTACTCCGGCATTGATGGGAAATCAAAATCAGGTGTGTAAAAGACGAAAACACTGAATGGTGAAGCAGTTCGAGTCATGCATTTGGCCACATCAATGCATATATGGGGAGAAGGATCGTCCAACACCTGTTAAATTGTTGATTACATTCTTATATTTAGATGCTTTCTATGTGAATTTTTAAAACACGACGTTTTTATTAAATTGCCAACTCACAATTCAACTCTGAATTAGGATATTTGGAATGAGATCTGAACGGTAATTTGTTTTTAAATTTGTTTTTGTAACCACATTGGCACAGACAACTGAAAAACTCATCACGATCGCCGATAAATCGATAACGGAAATCTTAGCTTCTGCCGGAAACCGAACCCTCGCTTCCCAGCCGTGAACGTACTCGTAGTACACCCGGACCATGAGAACAATTATAATTGTTCTCATGTTCTGAATCGAATGTTCTCATATAAGTGTTCACTCGTCTCCGAAGTGGAACAATAATTATTGTTCCACTTCAGAGACGAGTCGAGCAAACAAACATGCTCGTGTTACGATTGTTGTGTCACGTGGCTTGGCCCTGTTTTAAACCGGAAGCGAACAATAAAATTGTCGGTTATCGCTAGTCACGAACAAAGGATATTGCGATACCGATATATCGATAACGTTTTCATCGGATAACAGATAACTCGGCATCACTATCACGATAACGCCCACCTACATTGTCTGTACGTTTTTGGACAACTCTAATTTTGATATATTTTGAATATTTCGAGCTTTGGTGTGGTATAAAGAGTGCAGGTAGTTCAGAGAATACCTATTTACCAGAATCTTTAACCAGAAAAGAACCAATTTGTTTGACAGCAGAAAGTCTACTAAGAAAAACAATGCATGAGACAATAGTATTTGGCCAAAAATAACAAGTTTAGTATTTAGTGGCTTGACTTTTATTTGCAATAACAGCATGGAAACGATTATTTTAACTGGTATATAACTTTTAACATTCTCTTTGGGGTATCTTGCGTCATTCTTGCATGCCAATGACCTTCAAATCAACAAGGTTATATGGGCTCTCATGCACAGCAGTTTGGAATATTCAGACATTTTTATCGGGATTGAAATTATGCGTCTGGCTCGGCCTTGGGAAGCCACTTTTTTATTTGTGAACCATCCTATCGAGAATTTTGTCTCACGTTTAGCGTCATTGTCTTGCTGAAAGACCTACGAGCGCCGGCCGTAGAAATTCCTTGTGCTCGGAAGCAGCTTTTCCAGTATCTGCCTGTGCATGAGACTATTAATTTTTCCATCAATAATGTGGAGCTTCTTACACCATGGACAGTAAAACAGTCAGCCCCACATTATGATGCTGCCGCCTCCATGGTTAACGGTAGGGATTGTGTTCTCAGGATCATAGGCAGTTCCTGTTTTCCTTCAAACGTGACGAGCGTCGTTTCAGCCGAAAAGTTCAATATTGTTTTCATAGGATTATGCCACCTGTTCCTAAAACTCAATTTCTTTGTCAAGATGGTCTTTGAAAGATGTTAAACGGTCTGTCATATTTTTTACTGTAAGAAGAGTTTTTCACCGAATGAAGACGGGTAAGCCTCTTCGTATAATACCGTTTGATTTTGATACAGATTTCGTAACGATGAATGAGTTTTACGCGATGGCGTCATGTGAAGCGGTAAAAGCCGCTTGCAGTGGTTACTTTGCGTCGTAGACGCTGCCGTAGCATTTTGTTTTAAAATTATTTGTATCATAGACTAAGTAAGTACTTTTAGATTTTTAGCACAATCTTGGACTCCAGAGTGTCCATTGGGTCCTCACGTTCTAAATTTCTTCTCATGAGAGACAGCAATGTAACGGCAACGCACTCAAAATATGCAAATACGCAATGCAATAGTTAAAATGATGAGAAAATTTCTTGTCAACAAGACATTTTTAAGCACCACAGAGATTGTCAAAAGTAAACTACTTTTTTAAAATGGGTGCTGAGTGCGATACATCAAAACCTTAATTAATTCCAACACGTTTCACCGTTGGATTTTAAATGCTTTACAACTACTGGTGTGGTGAGTTATGTGAGGAATGTGTAGTTTAATCTTCCTTTTCCAAGGGAAGTACTCCCTGGTTACGTGAAATACTTTGCCTGAGCCGGGATCGAATCCTGAACGTCCTGGCTGCGAGACCATCACGCTAACCAGTACCCTATGGAGCCCACAGAAGGACTTTTGGTTATCGATACTAATCAAGATTTTCGTACAAATTAGTTATGATGAAAGATAGAAAAAACATTGTTCCATTGTAGTTGACATAATATATTAGCTTTTCAATGTCTTTTAGGTACAGTAGGGAACATCAGGCTTAATTTTTCTTTCTCAAAATAAGCCCTTCGCTCGGAATTAAGCTCTGAGCCTTCTAAAATGAATGCCAAAACGCTACCACTGAGCTAGAGAAACCAGAAAAATGGCCCAGATTAAGCTGTTTTCGGGGAATGACGCATTTTAAATTTGAAAACTTATCAATAAAATTAGAATAATAATCAACGATTTTTTCTAAATATAGGCCAGTATTCTTTAAATTTGAAATAAAATTTTATCTCGGAGGTTGGCAAATTTACATTCATGGTGCACGGACATTTTGCTAAATCCGCAATTGTCTTCTTGTTGACATTTGGGTGACACGTCGTCGACTGGAAAACTACAAGCGAACGAAAATGTCGGGTCTATTTGTAAGTATCAGAGGATTTGTGCTTGTACTTAATTTGCTGTTTGAATAATATGATTATTAATGAGTGATTTATTTTTTCTGTGACAACTAATGCGTACGTAAAGCCGCTTTAATAATGTAAATATGTTACGTTGTCTTATCTAGACCTTGTGGCATATTTCCCCTATTCAGGGCTGAAATTAAGGAAATTGTTGTAAAATTCCAAGGAATGCTAATCAAAATTTAATAACAGGTCTGTTGTATACTTTTTCTTTGTTTAAAAAGCTTAAACACTTATGAAACGTTTAATTTTCTTCTAGATAATGCAACTTAAATTACTAGTGATTCATAGTTCTTTTAAAATGTGTTTGTTCTGAATGAGAACTCTGATATTGTTGAATGAATATTATTAAGCCAAAACATAGTCCAATCATTATTTTAGTGTTAACATTAATTCAATAAGTTGATATAAGAATGATGTAAACATTCTTTTAATAGCTTTTGCTTGCAAGTGCAAAATTCTCATGATTTAATACAGGTATTAAGCAATTGTGAACTATGCTATTGATAATTCTATACTCATATGTTTGCACTTCTTTAAAAATCAATTGTGTTTACCATCTAAAGGATATTTAAAGAAACTTACTAGTAGAAAAATAATGAAATTAGCAGTGTGGGAATTGAAAGCCAAGGTGATCATATCTGCTCATGCATTCAATTGTTTCCTATGGGCAAATTTATTTTGTTAGTATAAAATAAATATAGAATATTCCTACTGTTGGGACATTTACTGCATTAATTAGACCAAAGTAATTTTGGCCACTGAAATTTAGAGTTCTATTAAAGTGAAAGTGATTCAAAACTGCCTATCAGAGATAATTTGAGAAAATTTGTTATTTGAAACTCTAAGAAAAATTTATAGTATATTCATATAAAGCTCAGAAAAGTTATGTTCATTCATCAAATTAAATGCATCAATTTCTAACCTAATTTTTTTGATAAGCATACTTATGATTTACATAAATTTTGTTAATTTAATGCACTGCACAAATTTAGTATGAATTTTTGTATTAAATCTGCAGCATTTAAAGATTTGTTTAGTTCATCTTTACCTTAAAAGTTGTCAATCTGTTTAACAATTAATAAATTTCATGCTGATTGTAAGAATGAAAGTTAGCTGTAATACATTGAACTGTAAATAATTTGCTTGCTTTTGATAGTCATGTGTGAGTTTTTGTTTCATTTTGTAAAAGTGTTTGTAATAAATTTTTTGTTTAATTTTTATAATAAATACCTTTATATAATCATATTCTTTTAATTTAAGATTAATATAGTATTTTCAATTTTTATCCAAGTACTTGTGACATGTATTGATATGTTTTAGTTAATAAGTCATAACAGAAAAAAAATCTAAAACCATATTTTTCTTTATCAAAGAAAATAAATCCTGTAAATACATGATTAATTCTTGTCAGTGACTAAGATAGTGACTGATATACAAATGTGTACATTTTTGCCTATGTCAAACCTTGGTTTACCATCTTTTATTGGAAATATATATCTTTAATTTTCTGCTACAACTGAATATATTAAATTACAATACTCTTGAATTTTTTCCAGGAGCCAACTTTATACATGATCAAGGGCATGGCCATCCTTGACAGTGATGGTAACCGCATGCTCACCAAGTATTATGATCCGACTATTTTCCCAACTGTTAAGGAGGAAAAGAAATTTGAGAAGCAGCTGTTCAACAGAGCTAATGCTGAGATAACAATGATCAACAGACTCACCTGTGTCTACCGTTCAAATGTGGATCTCTACTTTTATGTCATTGGCTCTTCGCAAGAAAATGAGGTTAGTGTCTCAGTGATGCCGTGCAGCTGTATTCTAGTAGTTTAAGGGGGGGGTCTGGGTGATTTTCCAAAATCTACATT
>VOMN01037850.1:0-10461 GCA_014899125.1 Orchestia grillus
TGAAAGGCACGATTACGCCGAAGGAAAATCGGTGCTTCACTAATCAATTCGGCAAAATATCCATCAAACAAGTGGGCACACAACAAAATCTGTCTAGCGATTTGCAAGTAGGTCTCAAATGACAGTGTACAATTAGTCACGGGAAAATTACGCTTACCTCTGAAACTAGGTATTTGACAAATATTCACGTCCAGGTACTGTACGTAATCATATATTGTTAACGACAGTCGCAATAAGAACTGTCATGTATTTGCTGCATGGATTTTGTGTGTATCCTTGTTCATTGGTGCCTCCAATTACTGGTAAATTTGTTGAAGAAAATGAAAATGAAAAGTTTAAGCTGAGTACATTTTTCTAAAAAGTGAGATTTTTTACGAAAGAGGTGTCAGTTATAATTAAGTTGATCGAATAGAAACATTAACAAATAAATAATTAGATAACTACATACGTTGCAGTGGTAGCGTTATCAATAAAGCTATCGATGATGAAGAATCAAGAAACAGCTTTTATTGAATCTGATGGTGCTTCCTTTATCGTGGAAATCCGTAATCTTAAGAGAAAATTCGGAAAATAAATTACTTGAAGGTCCAATTTAAGTAAAGCAAAGGAGATACTAATTACTCTTGAAGCAAATATAAAGAATAATGATAGTCGCTCTGAAGTTCTAGCGAGCTGATAACTGCTACGCTCCGGGCTACGGCAGCATGTCTACGGACCTCGCCGTGCTGAGTCCAGTCTGGTTACTTTACAAATTAATTAAGCCCATCTTACGTGACGTTGATAATACCAAAGTGATGCGATACCATTTGTATGTATGATAAGAATGTTAGCGATAGCAATGTATCTATGTATATACTCGATATTATAACGCGTTAATTGCTTACGCGTCTCGAGCCCGAAGAATCACTGTTACCAGACCTAATATACGCATCTATTATCCTACCGAAACTGCATAACCACAACTTGAAATAATCAGGCTTGGAATTTAATGTTTTAATGGCTATCAAAACTACTAATTTAAGATTTATAAATCATTGGAATTTAGAAAATTCAACGAGGAATACTTATATAATATTAAAAATGTTGACGTAGCGGCACTGAAAAAAAATGCCAGATGAATTTAGCGTAACACTCCTTCAAGCTTATACTTGCCCTTTACATGTAATTAATTGTGATTACACTAACATATCAAAGAGAAGTGGAGAAATTTGTTCTTCGTTACTATGTACTCATTTAATTTCATTAAAGCTCTCCCGCCCAGAATAATTCCGTTGTGCAAGAAACATCTCACAGTTCAATCTACACACAGTATTAAACATGTAATTAGGAGATTGTGTGATGTTCAATACATATGCATTACATATTTTACATTGACATATGTGCTTGTAATGTATAAATGGCAATGCAATGCATTTTACTTTATAGTTCGGACTCGCAGAGTCATTGCTCACGTGCTCTTTTGTCACGCGGCATTGCTCTTTTCCTTCATATGAGTTCTCAAAATCATATTATGTACCAAACTTAGTTCGTTAAATAAATTATTGCATTGCATTCTAATTTTGATGCAATTGAATTTCCTTTTAATGATTGAGATTTCTCTTGATATACTCGGGCGAAATGTAAAATGCATCATTTTCCTTGTCTAATAAAATACATGCGGTTTCACTACATTTCATACGTAAAAATAGTACGCTATTTGTACAACAATATTAAACAAATGCATTAAATATTGTTAGATTGAGGTAAAATTCAACGAATTTAAAACTTTCATTCGAAGTATTCGTATCCAGAGATTTTTCGTTTATTGCACATCAATTATTTTCTTGTATGAGAGATGTGATCCAGTAATATAATTTATGTAGCTCGTTCAAAGTTTAACTAAGTTATCATATATAAGTACATAAAAGCATAGTGACTTCTTGTTTAGACCAAACAATTTTTCACTATTAAGTAGGAGTTGCTTTAGATCTACTCAGTAGCGCAAGTATGCGTACGTTTTTTCCAAAATATTTCCCAAATATTTTTCTAGCTCGATGCTTCCCAGTTTATTTCGTTCGTTATATGACAAAAGGAATTAGAGATGACTCAATCTAAGGTATTGAAATACCTTAAAAATACATCTGATTTCAAAGTCACATTCTTAATAATCAGAACTAGTAATGTACGATTATATTGTCTATTACATTGCTTTCCTGCAGTTCATCACACGTAGCGTAGAGGCTACAAGTATACGTTTGTAAAATTCTTTCCGTGCCACCGCGCTGCCGAATATTTTCCGGCTACAACTTGTACAGGACTCCTTTTCCAAACACGAGAATCTACATAATTCAATAACAAGTAGATACAATGACTATAACACAACCTTGATCATGTTACCAAGGTGTATCTGTATAATCCTTCTCAATTGGTGTAAAATAGTCGTATTGGTTAGTGGAACTTATTTTGTAGATTTTTGACAGTGGTGTGATTTTTTGGAAAAATTATCTGGTAGTAACTCACTGGATTTAAGTTTTCTCGAATGACCTTCTTATGGCTAGTATTTCAGATTAAAGCCACCATTTAAAAAGAGGAAGTACCTCGTACAACATCTTAAATTCATTGCTTTGTTCGTGTTATCGTTGCGAGTGAATTTTCTAATTTTCTTGCCTTGATACCCTGATGAAGTTCATAAAATGAAACATTTGTAACATAATATTTAGATGGAACGAACATACAAGTGGTCACAGCTAAAGATCTCGAACAATTAATCGAAGCTGATGAGAGTAGCAGTTATACATAGCGGCATTCCTAAACGATATCAAAATGAACGGCTAATATTTACTCTGTTTAAAACTTTATTCGAGGTTTTCAGTGAGGCATTTATGGCAACCAGACCCAATAAACTATTATGGGTTGATTTTGTTGACAGAATACTATTTAATATTATATGCTAAATTTGAATTATTTTTGAAACATTTGAAACATTTATTTATCACAAGTAATTTACATCGGACACGTATTACAATCAAGTGATAAATGACCTATAATGACCTAAATAAATCAGAAGGCTTATAGGTTTTTTAATTTTCGAAAGATTAGTGCATAAAAAAGCTTAAGGTTACACATAGCAGGAATGTAACTATAACTAAAATAGAGGATTAAAATTACAAACTCGAGTTACACACATGGTATGAGTTAGGAATTGTAGAAAAATACTACAAACACACACACAAGTATGAGTATATATCCACATAAATCGGTATACGAAGACAAATGAATATTTCTTCAACACTGCGAGAGAAGTTAGGCCTTAAGATTTACTTCAAATGATTAATAAGAAAATTTCTGACGTACGTTCGAAGAAATGGAATGGCTTAGTGCTTGCAAAGAGAACGCAATGATGAGGTTTGGTACATAAGTAATAAGGTAATTCAATAATATTCCTGGTAACACGATCATGAGGAAAAAAATGGGGCAAAAATTGTTTCATGGAGATTTGGGTTACTGCTCGTTTTAATGATTTTAAATCTAAAACTTCACAGCGGAAGTTGATAAAGGTCAGGAATTTAAAAATTTTCTTGCATTGTAAAAAGTCATGAGTGTGCTCATTATAGTCTAGGAGTGCAATAGCTCTCACTACTTTTTTTGCAACGTTAAAACTTCATTCGCTTTGTTTCAATTGATGGCATACCATGCTTCTCTTCAGTATTGAAGAAACGGGTTTCCAAACGCATGATACCGTTTAAGATTTTTATGGAATCGGTTGGCAACAAATTTGTAACTCTATAGAGTCAACCAATCGATTTCGAAAGTGTTTTGCAAATGAAATTAATGATGTATATTCACTGAAAGTTAACTGTTTATCAGAGATAATTCCGAAAGAATTTGAGAAGCCAGTTTGCTCTATTATACCATTTCCATGGTTATTTGTTGGAGTTGTTTTTTTTCTGTACGAGAAAAGAATGTTATTTCGTTTTACTTATATCGACACAGATTTTATTAGTTTTCCATCGCATGGAGACTTTCCTATAGTTCCTGACTTGTGTGATTAACCGATTGTTGGATATTGTTTCTGGAGATTTATGAGAGGGTACTGTCATATGCGAAAAACATAAAATTAAAATAGGAGGCACACTTTACTAAATTATTTAGGAAAATTAGAAACAGTAGATGACCCAACACTGAGCCTTGTTGCACAACTTGGGTTACAACATTCAGCACTTCTGATTCTGCATCTCCGATTGCGACGAATTAATTATAGTGTGAGAGAGAAAAAGTGAACCACTGAAGAGGATATCCTCTTATTCCATAGTGATTTAATTTAGAAGAATCCTGTGCTCTACTCTATCAAATGTATTTTTGAAAGTTAAAAAAACAGAGAGCAGGAATATGACAAAACCGTAGTTAATGTTTGAACACAAATAATGAAGATGATGAATTGTTTGAGTTGTTGAGTTGCTTACCTTTGCGACCGAAAGTCAAATTGTTTGTGATATAGAGATGAATTTCGTTCAAGATCTGAGTACACTTCATTGTGCAATATTTTTCCAAATATCTTACAAAAGTTGCAGGGCGGTCTGACACTATCAATATGCTGTTTATCATCGTATTTAAGAATAAGAATTCTCTTGCTATTTTCAGAGTGATCACGAAGATTCTAGTGGAAAAAGATTTATTCATTAGATCTGGAACAACGGGTGAATTTTCTTCATATATGGATTTCAACATCTTAGTGGCAATGTTTTAATTTCATTGGACTTGCTTTTTAAAGTATTGGTAATGTTGATCATCTCAGTATTTGGTATAGGAGGGAAAAAAGAAAAATGGCGATGGCTTAAATGAGCAATATGATACAGGTGATCATTTGAGTTCGGGTCATTTTGAACTCTGTCAGCAATGCTTTCCCTATACTTATGAAAAATTCTTGAATACATCTTCAAAATCTCTTTCACAGAGGTGAATAATAGTAATATTCGTAATTTTTCATATTGCTTTCATTTACTGTGTTTGGTTTGCACACCGAATTCAAAAGTTTTCACATTTTTTACCGTCACTCTTTAGTTGGGAAAACTTTTGATGAATATAATTCATTTTTGCTGATCTAATTTGACTCTTATTCTACTGAATAAACAGGTTTTGCAAGTTTTTGGTCATATCTACGGAAAGAAATATTTGATTAGAAATATCGGAAACTGGTTGGATACATCTGAGGAATATATTCCTAGCTGTTCAAAAGTCAGTCGGTAATGTTACGAGTAAGTTATCTAAAAATATAGCAGAGTTAGGGTTTAGAAATTACTTTCATAAGCGGTTTTGATTGCATGAGATTTAAGAAGTTCAAAATAGGATCACAGTTCTCAAAATCGAGAAGAATATGATTAAAACCACAACATATTATGATATCATCATATTGAAAATTACTAGAGGATTCTTTCACTCGGTTTAATTCATTCATGAATACGCTTGAATTAGCAAAGGGAGGACGGTAAATTTTTTATGAGATTAAATGTTATTTCATTATCATGTACATTTATTGTTGCTTCTGGGATAAGTTGACCTTTCAAATTATCAGAAATAAATATAATCACCCCACCACCTAATTTCCATAGTTCGCTGGGAGTGGTACGATGAGAAATTATTCATGCTTGCCATGTCTTTCTTCACGGTATCAAGCCAACTTTGGGTAAGGCACATTACATCGAAATCATACCTTTGCTCTGCAATAGTGTACTTAATTTCATCTAGCTTAGGGATGAGCGATCTACAGTTCCAGCAAGGAATAGATGGGTCATTATTTTATTTAATTGCGAAGTTAATAAATTAATGTACGTAAAGATACCGAGAGCATGATGCATCGTTGAATTCAGGGTGCAATGAATTTAAGTGTTTTGAGTCGGGCTGAGTATTAGGAATGAATATTTCATACTTTTGTGCCATAAGAATTGCGCAAGCCGTCCGAGAGGGTAATATGCAAAAATATGAAATAAATGAACCATATAAAATGGCTAAAACGTGTAACTTAAATTACTCCTAAAATATGTGCTGATTTTTTCCTTAGTATAATTCCTAAAATTCACCCTCCTTCAATAAAGTTAAATTCAAACATTACCGAATGCAGTGTGATCTACCTTACGGTCTTGTCGTGACTAGCTTTTATCCAACACACAGATACGCATAGAAATTTTCATGAACTGCAGACTTTGATAACGCTGATCAAAAATAGTGACCAATAGATTTCTAACGATTCGTACAGATAGGTGCGACCCTTCTCAATTCATATCGGTATTAAATCAGGCTCAAGCTTGCGTTTATTCTATCGATCATGCGGGCTGCTCTCACTAAACTTCTGCTGTGCTATTCGTTCCATAGTAAACAAATCTCCTACCTACATGTTGCAAAATTTTTGAACTACGTGTAGCCGCCTCTTTCAATAGGGCTTCTCTCGAACGCCCGATCACTTAAAATAACATTTCCATATCTAGCTGAAATGTTTTTGAAATTTTTCGTGTAATTTTTTAGCACTCATTCATTAGCTCAAATAATTTAACACTTTTTAGGCACGTTACAATATTAATAACTCAATTTGAAACATATTGTTTTGGGCTATAAGTGCGACTCTTCTTCCCGTTCTAACCTCTTAACCAGCCTCCTTTGCACATAATCTGGTCTCAGAGGTGCAATGAGCGCTGGTTCTGTCTTGATACGAACCTTAATCAACCCAGGAGCTTGTATTTCGATATCATGCCTAGAAATTTCGAACCCATGCATTTTTTTCATTAATACTAGGTATATTTGACTATTCCATAGAATTCCACATAAATTCGTAACAAGTTATTGTAACTCAAATTAAAACTGCCACTTTCCTGTAGTTTTTTTAAGTAATTTCGCCGTGGAAGACAGTGTTGAGCAAAAGTATATGACGAACTATGCAATTCCCTATTTTTCAATAATAGTTTAAAATTTATCCTGATACGTTTCATATGTTTTAATTGAACTTGTCTTCGTCAGTATGCGTATAAAAATTAATGTTTCAGAAAAAACTCAGAGTCAAAAATTTTCAAAAAGCGTACTTGACAAATGTATGATAATTATAATTAATGTACAGCAACATAACATGTGTTCCATTCCATTGCATCCAGTTTTACGAGGAGTGAAAAGTAAACATTATAAAAACTTGTACGAATTTTTCATCTTAACAAAAATCCCTGAAACGTTAATCATTTCTAGGATTTCTTGCATGAACATGCAACCTCAATTATTTCGCAAATTCACAGTCCAGCTGAAGTCATGTTCAAAAACATGAATTCCATTAACAACAAGCCCCTTTCACAGGCTCTCAGGCAGCATGCGTCAGATCATTGAACTCGTGGGCAAGAAAATGCTCTCCAGTTCGATTATATTTATTTTCTGCTGTTGAGAAGAATTAGCATTTACAATCAATCAGCAGGATTTCGTTAGCATCTTATTTCACTGTGCAAGGGATCATTCTTTATTTCTTCTGTTTCTTTTATTTTACGGATTACGCTGGGTATAAAATATCCTCCTAAAATTATACTCCCTCCTTCAAGGACTGCTGTGGGAATTTTACTCTTCGGCGAGTAAAAATGATTTTATTCACTTCAAATACAGATTGTTTGGTTTTCCTAAATAGCTCAATTTTAGCCTCGTCAGGCCGTGCAATCGTATTCCAGAATTCATGAAACAATTTCGGCAGTCTCATTGAATTTCATGCAATTTTTCAATAGAAAGTTAAATTTAAGACCCCTGCATTTGTGGGTTTAAAGTACAATATAGAAACTTACCGTTGACTCATACCCTTGAATGGGTAAAAGCAGTGTAAGGCATTAAAAAGTCGCATCTCATCAGAGTTCCTTATTGATGGAACCTAATAATCAATTCATTAATCATTTTCTTGAAAGAATGTTGTTGTACAATTTTAATTTCAATTAATCAATGTTAGGCTTCCCTTTCTATGTAATACCTTGCCTTGAAAATGACCCCTCGTGCCTTCTCGCTAAACAGCAAATCAGTAAACGCAACTAAATTATTTTGTGTAATGAAATAATTCATGGACGAAATAACAACGTTCCAAAATGCGTCTAAAACGTTTACCAACAACAACATAAAACACTGCTGGCAGTGGTATGGGATATGTAGAAACTCTAACAAAATAGCTTTTAAGCCCTGGATAGACGAAGTATCTAACGGAAGGCCATACGTGTTTCAGCAAGACTCAGTACCTTCTCACAAAGCCATAATAATTCAACATTGGTTATCAAAGAATTTTTACGACCATGTAACCCCCAATTTGTGACCCCTAAACTCGCCAGATTTAAAACCTATGGACTATAACATATAGAGCGTTGTTTAAAGGAAGATTAGTCGACATCCTGAGCGTACAGTAGCTTCATTAAAGGCCACCATTGTCTAGGTGATGTCCGAAATGAATATGGACCATTTAATTTTAGCTTGTCAAAGGTTTCGGACTCGCATAAAACCAGCCATTGAAGCTAAAGGTGGCTGCATAGAATAATACAATAAAGAAACATCATTAGGGATATTTGCGCCAATTTGTTCTAAATATGAATACTGTGTATCAAAACATTATTGTTTATTTAACATACTAAAATATTCTCAATTTACCCTCTCACCCACCCAGTATTTTTGGATATTTTACGGTAATCATATCTCTGTGAGTGAAGCTCGATTTTCATTGTAAGCACCACCCGAGCATTTCTATTTTTCCAAACATGCATAACACAAGTGACGAATATCGGAGAACCACATAAGTTAGAGTCGTTCTTGGTGATTAGAGCATCGGGTAATATACTGATACTCCCGGAGATAATAATAAAGTCAATTTGGAACAGCATTACATTATTCCTATTTTATCTTTATAATAATGAGTTAAATGTTTTTTCTTTCGATGCCATGTCATTTTTACTGACAAATTATTTAATAAAATATTTTTTTACTGAACTTTGCATACCAGTAGGGAAAATTTTAATTTCTGTATATAAGGCAAATTTCAAGTTTAAATTGTAAATAGCTGATGATCATATTGAATAACAAACTTTTGCTTTGAGCTGTACTAGTTAATTAGAATTCCTCATTCAATTCTAAAGGATAATGTTTACTGAGCACATACCAGTTTCAACTATAAGAATTCTTCTTACTTCGTGGCATTATCGAAAATTCGTCGAAACACAAGCAGAAAATTTTATCCGGATAACATTTGATGACACGTTTACCTGTGGTGATGAATTACAATTGAGGTTTACAAAGAAGCTGCACCTCGGCCGTCGAAGCTACCCACCAACGGGTCTCGTTGTAAAGAAAGTGCTCGCGGTCGGTATGTTCTCGTAGGATATGTTTCGCACTACAGTGCTCGACATAAGTTTACTTCGGGCGCGTGGTACACCACTATTATTTTCCTTATTTTATGCGGGCTGAAATATATTGATTTCCCGCTCAAAAACGCCATAAACACGCCTAGATGTCTTGATAGGTCTACCAGACCACTTTCTTGATTTGGTTGGGAGTCACACCCTCCCTCATTCCACCTAGCAACGTAGAACTTCACACGAACACGTATTTCAAATTGATCGGCTATTTTCTTAATCTACTTAGAGGTAAGCTTTAAAGCTATGATCTGGGTAATAGGTTCAGACGATAACTTTATTGCTTTCTCCATAATAAGGCCACAAACTCTCCCAAAGTATGAAAACCCCGGGAGAAAACCCAGGTTTAGGCAGGAGAACAAGCACACAAACTCTTCCACAACCACGGCCAAAACGATACTGACCTGGGGCTTGGCTGGCGAAGTTGGCAACTGGGGGATGCAGTGACGTTGAGACAGACACAAGGTTCGTGTACAGAAATACAAAAAAATGAAATCTAAAAATTGAGAAAATTATAAATGTTGTTCTTTCTATTCCAAAAAGCAAAAGATACAAACTTATGCATTGACAAATAAATCAGGATAAATTACACTACATTAATGAACCAGATCGTCATGGGTTGAGAGGTCGCTTCATACCTCTCACATACCTATGAATACTGTATAAACTTCATGAATGAAATGATAGTTCGTTTCTGATGGTACTTTACTGATAGCGTTGTCGAGTGGCCTATGACACGTGTTACTTTCTGTATGCCCTGAGGGATTAATTAAAACAACTAGTTTCATTTAAGAATGAATTAAAACAAATGCAAAATATGTCCTTGGGAGCTTCAAGAGTCGACAAGCAAACAAACGACCCGATACACCGACCAACCCACAAGCGCCTCCTGGAGTCATTGTAGTAGCTCTTTACGAGCGGGACAATTTCCAATGCTTTATATGAGATTTAGTCAATTCTGACCAAAGGCGTAAGCTCTGAACGTCCAGTGCTTGGCACAAGCACTTAGGGCCCGTTCACACGAGGTCACCGGTGACCGTTACCAGTGACTGTCACTAGTTACCTACTATTATTTCCCATA
>VOMN01037855.1:0-18871 GCA_014899125.1 Orchestia grillus
AATTAAAATGATTTTAAGATCTCTGTTCTCCATTACCTTCATCGTTAAATATAGTAACGGAAAATAACAATTTTTCCAATATCCTTGACAACGAAGAACTTGTCTAGCTGTATAACTGTTGTAGGAATATCATTAAGTACTGTGAGACTGAGATAGACATTATTCCTGCACAAATCATTAATCTCTCGCACTCACCGCTACAGAATGTCAAGGGTGCTTGGGGTGATACCGTTCTCAACAAACATTTTTCGAGATCTCGCGCATGATTACGCGGGTGTTTACAAGCATAACGCGTTGCAACATCGCTATCGAAAGAGCACGGTAGTAATCCGTGGAAAATAAGGATACACCGCCTACTATCCTGTACCTTCTAACTAATCACAAGAGTGCTAAAGCGACAAAACCACTACGAGAGCTGCAGTCTGGCCAGTTTGCCTGCGGCAGTTACCTGAGTTTTTGAAGAGCTGCTGGGAACACCTTCACTCGCCAGAAGTCACTGCTTCACTGAGTGTATCACCTGATACCTGGGCTTTTATAGGTAGCTCCTATCGTATCTGGAAGTGGGCACCGGGCAAGAGGACATGATAAATACACGTTCAGTGCTTTTTTTATCAAGAGAACCAGAACGATGTGTACCTTCATGACAAAAAAATGAACGCCTAAAATACCACATAGTTTTTTTTTAGTTTTTTAACTTGTTCTTCCAATGGAGTCTCAAGAATTTGGGATTGAAAGGGACAGTATTCAATTACAGAAGTGAAACAAATAGGTTATTGAACTTCAAATTATTATGGAGACAAATACAGGCGGTGGTCTGCCTAAAATTACAAGTGTGTTCTTTCGACTATCTCGATTAAAGCCCTATGATTGCAATTTCTTGAAATAAATGCCTCATTAAGCTTATTTAGTTAATTTGTTCTAAAAGAGGTATGAAATGGTTTTCTAGTACAGCTTTCGTTTAAAGCTTCTGATGACTGAAAAAAACCTGCAATCACAAGCATACGGAGTCAGCTTAATGGCCAGTACTGAAAGTTAAAGTTATTTCGGTAAAAGGCAATCGTTTTTCGATAATTTTTGGTCATCCAACAGGAGAATGACTGCCTTCAGGTCTTTTTCAGCTAATCATTAATGGCACCACTGAAGTAAAATAAAAAATACAGTCGAAATTACAACATGGATTGAAAAAGCTATTCTGTGAAGAACAATTGGATGCCAAACTGAGTGTCTCGCCCAAACGGCGCGCCCTGCGCTCTCAAGAATATTAGACAAATTCGAAACCCTCTTTCTTTTCAGAATCGCGCGTGTGTTGAATTTAGATATTTCATCAATTTGAGGTAAACGCTGTTTCCAGGGTCAAAAAAATGACTACTTGTGATGAGTGAATATTAACCAATTGTTAAGTTTATATCTTGATAAATTTTTCTAATTTCTTAGAAACGTGTAGTTGGTAGGTCATTTCATTGCAACAGAAATAAACTTTGAATGGAAAATATTGTCCAGTTACTGGAAAAAATGCAATTTCATACAATGGACAGCTAGAAATCGTGTAGACTTAAAAATTTAAATGAAAAAATTATTTAGTTTATGGCATTTTTTAATTTCATATATAATTTACATCGGTAGAAAAACGGACATATGCAGGCACTGTATAGGCAATAAATCGTCCAATACAATCACCTTGTTACAATCGTGCTTATTCGATATCATTATATCAAGTGTCTTTAGAAATGGACGCAGTGTTTGATGTATTGATGAGCAACGAGATTTCGTTCTATCAATGCCGAAATTCAATTAGTTCCACAAAAAATGTAAATTTAAAACAGAAAATGAAGTATGAGAGTGAATAAAAATCCTCGGTTAATAAAACATAAGAAGCTTATTTTAAAATGTCTTTATTTTCTGGCTATCAACAACAAGCACATAAGTTTATGTACAATATTTCTATTTTTTGCCAGCCAAGAACCGCGTATAAAATGCCGACCAGAGAATATTTCGAAACGTTCTCTTCGATCGTTCTGAGATTGGTAATGCTTTCACTGAAACATTCTCAGACGTAAATGCCCAGAAAGGGCGGGCGTTCGAGGAGACAAACAGCAGTTGATGGCAACGTCGGCCGGGAACACCGAGCTCAAGCAATGCCAGTCCTGACCAAAAAGCTCATAACAAGCCAAACTGAGGCCACAGAGAAATTCATAGGACTTTGACAGGATAATTACTGCTCTTTTGAAGCAAGACGCAGAGTTAGGTAGGTATAACCGTGGTATTTGCTCCAGTGATTCTACACGATGATAAGGGAAAAATTTTTGAAGAGTAGATGCCTCTTGGGAAGACAGGAAGAAAAATGCTGCATTTGGGCCTATAGAAAGGTATTTATGGAGCTCATAATTCGAAGGAGCTCGGTAAACAGTAGATTTTTTTAGTTCTTAGCAGCGGTTACAATTAGATTCGTGAGAGAAGTAGCACAACAAGAAATTGAAACGATAAGTTCTCGATAAGATAAGTCTTTTGAAGTTAAACGTATATTCTCTAGCAAATAAGCAGCGACCTGGCTTGAAATGAGAGAATAATATAAATACGAACAGTACCAGATAACAGAGAAATAAATCACAAGAATTGCAGAGGAATTTAAAAACTAATAAAATGCCGGTCAGGGTTTTAACATATTCTTTTCTAATTTCCTTTATTTTTCGAAAGTATTGGACAGTTGAATTAAAGTAAAGTAGTCAAACAGCATTTACAGCACTGTATTAAAACTTTAGATAAAGATTTGAGGTAGTTTTCTCAGTGCAGAGAAAACTTGAAGCTCATGCAATAAAAAATAATATTGCGCGCTCAAAGAAATAAACCATTTAAATGGCTTGTGGACCTATGGAAGTTTGAGGTAACAATAATGCAAAAAATGTATCTCAAAACTATGTAAATATCTTCATATTGCTCTTGAGAATATGAAGCTTTTGATGATGCACGTAATACAATATATCACTTAGTGCAAGTATATTTCATGATTGCTTATATTGGTGAATTCAGTTCCATGTCAGCAAATTCAAAGGTGAGATTTGAACATTGCTCATACACTCATAAAGGTTCATATAGACTTCTAGCCAGCACAAGATAATCTTTATATCAAGAGTTCAAGATTCTAGTAAAATATTTGCAAATGATCTATATCACTTCATTAATAAGAAAAACTGAAAGACATTCGTGAGTTAAATTTGTTTTCAGAAACATGCACGAATCTTTGTGGCGCAATTAAGTTGTGAGAATATCTTCTAAATGCATTAAGGAAGTCACAGCTGTGTTATCGGAAAAACCCAATATAATAACCTTATTTAGTTGCAAAAGACTGACCTCATCGGTCATTTCTTTTTTGATTGAATTGCGGCAACATCCACGACATTCTTTCTCAGGGTCTTCGTAACAATAAGATCACTCCTCTGAGCTAGAAGTAGCGAGTGGGAAACTTGATCCATCGACTCCCACCTTTTCTGAAACACTCATTACCGCAAAGGGTCACAAAAGAGCAATGTCAGATTATTCTCAAGAGTTAGACTATATAAGCCTCCATGGAATATATTCAGGTGCCCTAACATATGTATTATTCATGTTAAAATAAATGAATCATAGTCTCAAACTTCCATAGGTCCCCTGGCAATCAAAGATAAATACACAGCAGGGCGAATATTGAAATTAAACATCAATTTAGAATAACATTAAATTCTTAATTGGCTAAAATACTTTATTTCTTCCCTAAATTCGGTTTGGGCACTTATGATGTCCTCACACTCACATTTTTAATGTATATTAATGGAATTATATATTACACAACACGCATACACTCACACAATCACACCTTACAGAGTACCCTTCACATCTCGAACGAGGTTGATTTGTAAATTTCAATCTGACAGTTCTGATTGAAGTGAGATGAACCCGTAGCCAATGGTATCCACTGATAGTATTTCAGTCGGTATAAAAGCTCTACTCCTCGGTCATTTGTATTCGTATTTTGTACAACATTCAAGCATCAAGGTTGGGAGTTGGAGGTTACGCGTGATCGCACTGGACTGAGAGTGGTCCTAACGATCAATTGCCACGTTTTTAGTTATGTTTTATATGATTTTAGCTCTAGATTTTAACAGACAGTGACATAAAGTGTAGCTCAAATGATCTCTGAACACACTCAACTGATGATTTCTTCATCCCACAGATTATTTGGCAACGGAAAGTAGCTTTTAGAAGGAAGAGGTGCGTACACTTATTCGACTAAATAAAAGCACTCTTACAGATCATCTATCATACGAAAAGCAGCTCCGAGGAATCAGCCAGCTTAGCAAAAAATATCGCATGAAGTGAAGTAGTGGTCATCACTTAGAAAGAAAATTTGAAACCGATAATTCTCTGGAAGGAATTAAAAACAGCTTACAATTATAGAGCAGACTCTCACGCTCGGTTCCATGTTACTCTTCACCCTAGTAGGCTGAGAAAAACGTTATTCATTAAATCATTATAGCAACAAACACGACACAACGTAAAAATCTATTCATCCGAAAAGCAATCATCTCACTGGACAAATTTAAACATTAAGTTTGTGATGTGCCCGACGCACCACGCTAATGCACGCAGCACTGTCTCACCAATACCGAATTTCACTCGAGAAGGAGCACGTCAGGTGCAGGCCACCTACCGGAGAGGAGACGTACGGATCACGAGTGCGGTCAGTTTCCAAATTTTGAAAGGTAATTGTAATTTTTAAATTGATTAAAATGGGCTAAAACGCTTGAAAATGCCGTACCCCTTGAACATGCATTGTATCTTGTGCCATGACGCACCTGTGAAACAAGTTGATCAACTTGAGTTTTCGAGTGCTTTCACCGAGTGAAAAACTGCATCTCCTTGTTATGACAGAAAACTCATACAGTGCACAGAATTTCTGTCTTCGGGTTACGTCTTAAATCTGTAGTTTTTACTCAAAGCTTCATGTATAAATGCTATGGTACTTACACACATCATACATTGATTAGAAGAGAAATATTCAACTATATGACAGATTGTTTTCCTTTCAAGTAAGACTATTCTACATTTAATAACATGAAGCTTCTTAACGATCTCTCGATAGACTTTCATCTCTCTATATAAATTCACAGGGTTTTCATAACGTATCTATGAGTTGATGAATAAGTGAACTATCAATTAGGACCTGAAATGTAAATTTTTAAATCTGGTTACATGTTAAGTGCACCTATCTAAGCTTTCTTTAGGAATTATTAAGTACGATGTGCCCAATTGCAGTAGAGGCGCCATCTTCGTCTACTAGGTAGATAAAAAGACTGATCAAGGAAGAAATGGCTCACCATTAAAGTTCGATGAGTCGCATGATAGGCACATAAAGATAACTCGGCTAAACACAGCTCTAACATAGGATTCCTACACCCTAGGTTCCTACTTGAATCTTCAAAGCAGCAAACAATTTCACCTATAAATTGCTTAAAGGGACTCTATTGAAATGATTTGCAAGTCAAGGCCAAGGAATTGAGTGTAGGGTAACAACGGAGTGAAATTATATGCCCACTCAAATTTTAGTATATTACTTCAAAGATTGAATTTGATTAAACTGTGCTTCTAGATGATACTATAAGAAGAATGATCATGTACTGTACAGCATATGTATATAGGCTACGGGGGGAGAATACTATATAAAGTAGGCTTCAAAGATAAACTTAGTAACAACTTTTTTGATTGGATATCTTCCTTGTGCGTCGATGCTCAGAACTTTAAGTTCAAACATACAATTCTTACCATAATTACAGGGTATTAAATCCGAGAGACCAAAGTTTTATCGGAACGGTTACCAAACAATTTGTTCTGCCATATTTTATCACGTATTAACACATAATTCATACTTTCTAAATCCATGCAATTGAAATGCGCTCTTGGTGCTATTAAATTTCAACTATTCTTTCCCACACAAAATTTGTAAGCAAGCGAGCAAGTTATCCCTCACGGAAAAGTACAAGTGAAATTACTTCAAGTCCACAAACAGTTGTAAACAAAATACTAATTCCAGATTTCAGGAATGCCTGAAGAGTTTGAATCGAAGGCAAAACACGAAGCGAGATGTTGGTAGGTCGCAGTAATGTGCACAACACCTGTGCCCGTGAGCGACGAGTGCAGTTCACACGCAAGTAGGCGAAGAAATTATAAGCTAGAAAGTGCAAACGCAAGATCATAGGTCCACTCGATACGCTCTCGACATTACAACCAACCTCAAGATACACATAGTCCATTCATGTCTTATTCTGACAGCGCAAATGGGGAAATGGGCGATACGGAAAAACTCTATTTGACATCGAAGTACACAAATGTTCCGAAGAAATTTCTAACTGTGACACCGTCTCTCAACAATGCATGTGAATTAGAATTGCCAAACATGTTTCTGTTTTAAAATGAAAACAAAAATGCTAAAATTTAACCGAAAAGCTGTTTTTCTGACAGGTTCTGGCCCTGATATCGTAGACCAAGATCTCGAGAATTAGATGTTAGCGGGCTGCGAACGAAACTGTTTCTCTAGGCTGGGTTCCAGTTTGCATGTTCCGGCACTGACAGTAATGCTGGCATGTTCCGGCACTGACAGTAATGCTGGCATGTTCCGGCACTGACAGTAACGCTCGTACAAAACTGAACGCGAAGGCTGTGGTGTACGGAGCTCATCATCTATGCAAATGATATTATGTACATAGTTTATCACGACAAAGACTACGTTTACGAAGTGGGTGCCTCTCTTGTTATCGCCAACTAAACCTCAAAAAAAATGAAAATTTTAAACGAGTTAGGCATAGAGAGAAACACTGCCCACAGGATTTCAAAATTTGTGGAAAGACCTAAAGTGTTAAAGTCGTTGTCGTTATAGGCTATAAATACTTCATACTTTATGTACCAACATTAGGTGACACAAACACACGGCTGAAATAATATTTTCGTCAATATTCATCACAGTATACCCTCGTAATAAACGAAACCCTATAATGTTGAGACGCCACTACTAACTCATCCAGGGACCACAGAGGTGTAAGTCTAGAAATAATCTTATGAACTAACTTTACGGTTAAAAAGGCATGCTTTCTAAGCCCAGCCCGCTGGCCTCGAGCTGGACAAGTGTGGGAACTAAGAACACGTTGCTTCAAAAAGCGAATATGTACTACTAATATTACTAACATTAATGAAATACTTTCGAAACAACGAAAAAATACCTTAAACAACTAAGATGAAGAACAACAAAACCATTACGTTTCAGCGAAGATTTGGCATATTCTGTAGTGAAACTACATTTTTTGTGAACGTTTGCTTAGAAAAATGTTATAATAGAAGTTCGATTTTTTATTTAAAGGTCGCATGGCTTTGCGTACACATTTCTCGATACGGAATTCTGGCAAGTCGAAAAATTCTGACGGGCAAACTTAATGTTTTATATTTTTCAAACAACGCCATTGCCTTCAAGTGATCCAAGCGAACAACAAAAATTCACCCAGTACACAAAATTTCGGTGCTCTACTTTAATTAGGTGAGCAAATATAAATCTAGGCTTCAACTTTTTTCGGTTTCAGATTTGCTAAAATAGTTCTAAAGATTTCTTAAATTCCTCGAACAAACAATGCTCAGTGATATTTAGTTGGAACGAAAAAATGCACGTTACATAACAATTTCTATAAATTGTATAAATATATATATAAACATGGGGATGCAACGAATAACAAATTGGACGTCGTGCATGCATGGAGTTGCTTGGAGATTGAGCGGTCCCAGCACACTGTCGATCGCTAGGAAATATTTACCGTCAGGATGCAGCCGTTCCTAGCATTGGACGCTAGATCGGTTCCATCAAACAACCGCTCTACAGTAGCCCCCTGCATTGAGCGGTACCCACTACAGCAAGCATCAGATAAAATGAAAAATATTTGTGCCGTAAGAAGCAAGTAGAGCGTATGATAAGAAGCGAATAGAGCGTATCATATGAAGTAAATAAGAAGATAGAGGGGTTATTTGCTGAAACCGATCTAGCACTCTATCCGGGGAACGACTGTAATTGCTACTTTTAAATTGAAGGCTTAGTCAAGACTGTCCTCGGTTGGGCTACCCTATCACAGGGACGCTGAATAATTCAGATTTATCGTAAGTAACAACCCAGGGACGTGAACTTTTGGATGGCAAAAACCACCGGAACAGGCGAATCGTAGCCACGGGTCTCGAATCGTCGTCATGAATCCTAGCCACAGGTCTCGAATCGTCGTCACGAATCGTAGCCACGGGTCTCGAATCGTCGTCACGAATCGTAGCCCCAGGTCTCGAATCGTCGTCACGAATCGTAGCCACGGATCTTCAGGAAACCCAAACGGACAGGTAAAAATGACAAGAGAAACGACCCAAGTGTTTCCGGAAGTATGGCCGTTGGGTGGTGCAATGGTCTCCCATGGGGTCAGGTAAAAAGTATTTATGCTTATCGACTGTATCATCAGACTCTCGTTACATGCATTCCTGCCTTCGTGCAGAGTAGTTGAGGAGAAACGCCATGCATGGAGAAGCGCGTATTCTCCGACGCGAACTTACGAAGGCCGCAAATGTTAACATAAACTCGTAAATGGCATTCGAAAATTTCTTTTTTCTGCGAAAATAATACCAAAGTTAAGTGAATGGTCCCCTTAATTCAGCTCACTCTCTCAAGAAGTTTACTACCGTAAGACGTCAATTTTTTTTGCACACAACTTCCCCAAAACGAAAACAAAAGTTTAATAAGCTGGGAAGAATAATTTGAGAGCTAAAGGGAAGAAGAGATGTCGTAGACAGCATTGAAATCTGGTTATAATGCTTTATTGAGACCCACCTGAGCCGACGTCAACGCTGTGTGGATAGCGGTATGAAAAAAGCGGAGGTCCACATTTTTCAAACTAAAAAGTTACGCTCAATTTCACGTAGCTTGCTCACTTTCTACGTCATACCGTACAAGTGTTTTGAAACACGCAGGAGTTCGTTCACGAAATAACTGAGAATGTGCATCAAGAACTGAGTTAGAAAAAGGTTAATGGAACTGGAGCAACAGCGTCTGACCTTGTTTTGGAACAAATGGTCCACTACATGCAATGGCTGACAACCCAAACCGCAAGAATTAACGACGCTATCAACCGACGGTACTTCCTGAAATTCAGTCTATGAATTTCAATTGCCCCAAGGTAATTTACGTCAAGCTCTCCACCCTGCTTCAAACTGTTTTTGGCTCAACTTATTAGCTCTGCTCTACGGCCGATAATTTTTTTAGAGGAAGAAAATTGCTTTCACACCCGAACGTCATCCGTACTTGACCCTGTAATTGGAAACCTTAAAAACACACGCAGAGGACGTTCCACTCAGCGGTCACTGCTGCTCCCCTGGGAAGCATCAAATTAAGACTCATGAACGGAGTCAGAATATCCCGTACATTAAAATTGCCTTTAACATACATGGACATCTGTAAATACAAAAAAGTCTCGCGATTACAATGGAAGAAAGATTGCTCGTCAACTTGACCGTATCCATCTCACGCAGAGTTTGGTTTTTGAAGAGAGTTTTTTCAAGGGAACAATAAAATTACATCTTGCAGTGCAACGATCGATGATTAGCGATCATTTTTGTTACACCAACAGCTTGGCCAGTGCACGAGTTCGTAGTTCTGGATGAGTTTTCAAAGAATTCATTACACTTACCCTGATTTTTCCTCAAACTTCAAGATATATTGCATTAACAGGCAAAGAAAGAAAGTGTGCTGCGTAATTTGAAGTAACCTGTAAAAACGAGCGAGTCGTTACAACTATACAACGCACGACGCTTTAAGAAAAAATCGAGAAACGTTGAATACGAAAAATAGAAATCAAAGTTCTAACTGGAAAAATATCTTCGAAACTACTACTAATCGAAAATGATTTGAGAATTGCTAATTGTTAGAGTCAGGACTAGAAAACGATCTTACTTATAATTGAACAACAATCCTCGTACACACTACGATATTTATTGATTTCAATAAAATATGTAATTTAAGAATAGTTGAACATCATTACCACATTGGAAGTGTACAATAACAAGCAGAAGAAAATTGTTGCCCTAGAATCTAGACTAATATTTGCAGATGTTTGCTGCCAATTCTAAACCAAGTAGCACTAACAATGTGCAAATTTTCTCTAAATACAAATTCCTTATTTTTGGCCCAACAAAGTACATAGTTTAAACTTTTCAAATGAATGATGCGTTAAGTTTTCATGCATTAAAAAGTACAGACATATTTCGGCGCTATAATTAAGTTCTAGAAAAATATGACAGGACTGGAAAATTTTAACATGGGAACTAGAAGTATAATTTAAAAATTAGGAATAACAATTTTAAAAATTTTTGTTCGGTAATAAGAAATAAATCAAGATATGCAAAATACAAGAAATTGCACTTTGCCAAAATTAGTATTGGGTGTAAATGGCGGATGACGACTAAAATATGACGACAAGGTGTGAATCTCGGATACTTTGCTAAGTAAAATAATACTGACAGCTGCGGACGCCCGCTCTAATGGCGTACATCTCACCAAGCTGTCGCTCAATAAACTCTATTTCAGAGCAGGCTTCTCTGAACATGGCCATACTTTTCTTTTGATAATTAAAAAAGCTAACAAAGGTAACCAAAAAAATTTATGAGAAACTTAACAAGCGTACTAAAAGCCCCCAGTTTGGCTGTGATATTTCACACAATTGCGGTATGAAACTCCAAAGCGAGACCATCAAAGAAGGAGTAAGAATTGAAACATGAATTTATTGTAATTGTGCTATGAAATCCAAAGTGAGACCAGTAAACATGTCGTAAGTATTAAAATATGAATTAAATTCTCAACTTTTTTATCTTGGTGCTACAGGCCAAGCAGCAGGAGGTCAACCAATTTAAAAAAATTGGCGTAACACAACTCAACCGACAACGAAGAAGACAGATTTCGCCATCTTGAAAGAGACCGCACCCTATTGATGGTTTACTTTGGAAACTTTAGAATTGATATATATCGGTCACCACGTCCCAGGCCACACTGACGTGCCGCCTTTTTACGCATCCCCCGCTTCAATCTTCATATCCCAAGCGCAGAACTCCGCCCAGGAGTATCGAACCCGGGACCTCATGACTAGCAGGTAAGCACGCTTCCACTCACACCAAAGAGCATACTGAAGACTTATGAAAAGGAACGAATGGCTTTGAATTTTCTTGTCTGTCATAAACTAGTTCAAGATCTAGTGTATATTTTGAATGTATGTTCAATACTGCATTACATCTCAGACAGCAGAGTTGTTACCAATCAATCAGATCAGATCTTATTTTCGTTAGTGCAGATTCCTTTATTCGAGAGACATAAATTTTTAATCGCAATGGAAATTCATTGAGCTTTTCTGGTATACGAGTATCTTGCGACCTCTGAACCAACACTGAATGTGAATCGTCACTAAACTTGGGAGAAATGCATCAAAAAGCAGCAAAAAAAGATTTCAATATCTACTGCTGATCAAGTTACGTCGAATTAGGGATAGCTGATATGACATCCGGCAATATTCCACTCATAAAATTGCTCCCCAAAAGATGAAAAGTGGAAATCTCAGACTGGGATGAACTATAGAACGTAGCTTTGCCACGACTACTTCTAAACAACGGAAACATAAAATCAAGGACTTCTAAAAACCGGCGTAATTTATAATTTGGTTTTGAGGCGGGAAAAGCAAGTCGACATCTGATTAATTAAACAAAGAAGACAATACTCCTTAGAGAGTTGAACCAAATAATCTAACTCTTCTAGATGGCTTTAAGATAAATTTATTGCTCGAGATCAACACAGCGTTCGACCGAATAATTGCACCCTATGAGAAAAAATAAGTATTGGAAAAGGGATTAAAATTGAACTCAACAATAACAAATGAGAAACGCAAAAAAAACGTACAGAGGTACGTGTTAAAACTGCTTCTAAGCTCCTATTCTAATGACTGCTATCGGCTCTCAAATTAGCACACATGAAAAGATAAAATATTTTCAGTAATCACCGAAAAAAAGAAACGATGCAGGTAAATGAACTCTGTCTTCCAAAACTTTGCAATACGAATTTTGAGCCTTCAAACGAAATGAATTATCGCAGCACGGCTCTTAGTATCAATTAAACATTCATAAGTACGATATAATTCCACTTCAGAAAGAAATTTTCGACAGGACCCAAGTATTTTCACAAAATTAGGAAGCCAAAGGCATTTAAAAAAGTTCCACAACACAGTAGTTGGGTTCTAAGAATCAGCATGGTGACCATTTAGGCTTCCCATCTTCAATTTTATGCGGGTGATCATCACTGAAGAAAAAACATTACGGAAAGTCGAACTGTTTCGAAAGACAAACTGTTCGAACATTTTCTAACCTACGATCAGAAAAATGAACACCTCGTAATAACGGTCATAGGGCCGATGTAAATCATTGAGCAGCTTACCCGTTTAAATTATCTTGAGAAATCAGTCCATGAGTGTATTCAGTTTCAGTTTAAGATGTGCTTCGTACTCATCTGAATTAGTAATTACGTTAAAATTCCATAAATAAATAACACTTACTAGGGTAGGAAATCGTGGTAATTAGGAAAACGAAGTTCACTGAAATATGAAAAGGTCAACAAAAAAAAGTTTCACTCAGCCAGTAGCAATACCAAATGGTCTAAGTAAGCAGCAAACGATGCTAGTAAAATGATTAACTTGAGATGGGTGAAAATTAATTATGTTTGCAAACACAATATCTGAAGAAAGCTTCATTTGGTCAAATATTAAATCGCTGATATGAAATAGTATCATTGGTGCAAAGATGAACATTATTTTTACTTTATTTCTAGCTAACCTCACTTATTTTAAGTATAAATGTTTCTGAAAAAAATTTCGACCGAATTTCAACTGTTTTTGAGAACTGTGTACGTTAGTGAACGGATAACTTCAACAATGGCTACAGATTAACATTTAAAGTACAATTTCAGCGCTACGGGCTCAAACATAGTGAAATCCTTCAGGTGCCAGATGAGAATAGTGAAATCCTAGTGAAATCCTTCCTCAGACAGCAGGTGCCAGATGAGAATAAAGGAAATTACACCCAATGCATCTTAGCACTAGCTATTACCCTCGGCCTCGTTTTAAAAAATTTCTATATACCAATCAACGTACATGTCATATTGATAATACAATTTCAAATAAGTTTGTCGTCACTTCGCCAACGACAGTTCGAATTTTAAATAATTAGACTTTCACTTTTGTTTTAACGAGATTTTATACCCTCTCTATTAACATACTTCAAGGTTCACATTTTCGAAGAGCGCAATATTTTTTAGTTTTTTTTGACGATTCGCATTGAAAATGATCATACCTCTAAAACATATTTATTTCGCCCGATTGTTTCGTGACTTTAGTAATGTATCAATTTCGTTTTGACAATGCATTCTTTTCATCAAACATTTCGCCATACGACATGCCATGAAGGCTGATAAGAAAGAGTGATCTACTGGAACTGATAAGAAGCAACATTCCTACCGAAGATGAAACGCCGCCTGATCACTTTCCCTCTTGAGCTTCCGAGTCTGTACTTCGCATCTGAAAAGGATCACTTGATTCGCGCTGCAAGCAGGGTAAGAAAATTTGAGTTGTCTCGTTTCTCGATTAAATCCTAATTTCCCATTTCTTCGTAGCGAACGAACGGAAAGATAATTTCAATGCTAAAACGTTCGCTTTCAACGAATTATAAAATGCTCCTTTCTTCAATACGAACAAAAGCAGTAATACAAGTATGTAACAAATGTGTTGCACAGAAACAAAGTTTCATAGGAACACCTGGCATTTCATATCGATTTGTGAAAAAGAATAAGGAAATAACACTTAATTGCCAAGAATGAAAATCTCGATACAAAGAGACATTAAAAAACACTAGGAACAATTTCACAGCTTTTCAGGAGCACAGCTTCAATTCTGAAACACGGCAGAAAATCCAGCAGTACAGAAATTTCATCTTTAAGTAGTGTAGGTGCTATGTTCTGATTCTATAGAAGTGAAAATTGACTATTTTGGTACCGGTACGATGTGAACTTGTGAAATTTCATGAATAACTGCAGCTAATACTCAACTTATACGTTAGTTATTTCAGATACCAGATCGCGGTACCATTAAATTTAAGAATACCGAATGATACCAACACCGTAGCCGATACATGGAACAATTCCTAATTTAACATATCCTCTTTAACACCAAATGCACGTTAATACCCTTTCTAAGCTTGATGGTTCAACATACAAGTAGAGAATCAAACAAACGACAAATTACGTTCCTAACGAATTTATATAAGTAACCAAAAAAGGGCAAACTCCAGAAAACTTCTGATATATTTTTGGGCCACAAACACTTTCAAACGTAAACCAATGATCGCTGGGAAGCTGAAGGAATGAATAACGAAAAGCCGACTCATGCAGCTGAAACAATTACATAGAAGCAAGAAAAGGATGCGACGTTGCAAAGTAATGGACTTCCCGCGGTTGCCCAGGCCTCGTATGTCACTAGGTGAAGCCTTCGAGGCAGTTGTCCAGCAGCAAAATACAAGCTTGAACACTGCTGTACGAGAAATGCCCGTAGTAACCTAACTCATCGAGAGGAATAAGCAACAACAGCAACGGCAACAACAACAATGACCACGACAACAATGAGGCTGCTATGCATTTGATGTTTAATATAATAAGAGTCATAATGGTAATCATGATCATAATAATAATGAGGAAGAAGATAGCTAGCGCAATGGCAGAGGCAGTGAAAGCAGATTCCTCATGATGATCTTGGCATCGGCTGGCGGCACCTGTTTTAACTGTACACTTCCTTCGATCACGAATAGAGTATTGCCTATAGTAATGGAAGCTACAGCAACACAAGAAATACGTAGAATAACAGTGACAATAATAGTATAAAATACTGAGTATATTTGACAGATAATAAAGCAATGTGCTGCTCACACCATCTTTCCTGCCTATCCACAGGCAACCGTATAAACAAGAGTGATATTGTTTTCTAGAGACCATCGAGGTTGCTGAAGAGCTGGCACTATCTGCAAGACGTGAGCCTAAGTTTTTATTAACATAATACTCCTCTACATTTGTGCTCTTAAAATATTGGTTTTTATAGTGTGTTCTGTACAGATCACGGGGCTGGTGGCTGGTAACGAGTACATGCGAGCTGGATGTGAGAGAGGCACGCTTGGATATAACATCAAGACCAACATCACCGCCGTCACTAGGGTCACCACTGCCAAGTTTCAACACTTGGGACCGAACTCCCTGGGACTGGTGATAGAGGGATGACCCTACCTCGCGCGGCGCAGGATTCCGTCTGTTCTCGGACTGAGACCTGCCTTCACGAGGGAACACTTGGCGCAGATCCCTGTCCCTTCTCGAGTCTTTCGCTTTCTTTTTCTTCTTCTTCTTGCTCGAAGTTTCAGAATACTCGCCATTCATACTAGCGTCAGGTAGGTTCGATGGGTGATGTGGTGGTTCGCACGGACTAATTCGCGAATAACTTTCTAATCCATCTCGATGACACCAGTAAAATTTTTCTTCTGGCAAACCGTAGCACGAAACATTCCGTTTTCGCCATTTTTTCTGGAGCTTCCAGTGCTTTGGAACGGCGTTGCAGGGCATGTAGCAGTTGTCGGGCGGCCCGTACGTCTCGTAGAAGTCGTCATGGCCAGTGATCTCTGGATCTGCACAGACCAATAATAAACGTTATCGCCCCACACAGGATTACATCTGAGACTCATTCAAAAACAAGGTTAGTATTCAAGCTCTTCATTGCAGTGTAACTGTAAAACGACACAGTGCAAGACACTTTGTATTTTAAGGGAAACTACGACACAGGAAGTGCAGTTTTTAAGCTCACACGGTCGGGAAGCAGCGTAAAAATTCCTCAATATTCGCCAAGATGTAACATGCTACAGCTAGTACTAACATGAACGTTTAATGGTATATAAAGTTGAGAATCTGCAAATTGATGCCCAAACGGCGGTAAATTGGAGTAGACTTTTCATCGGTATCTCTGGTACCCCACGACTCGCAGTAAAATAATTTACCTTTGGCACTCTAGCGAGAAAGAGTTACTGCAGCGCTAGGTAACAATTGCTGCATAAAGCCTTATACAATCTACATGTATTTTGTACGAGGTCTAAAGAAAAACCCGTTTTCACTAGGAAGATTCAAATATTATCCTTAGGATGAAATTAAGTACACGTTTCAACACACATCGTACAGGTAACACAAGATTACACACAGGTGTTATTTATATAGTACATGGCAATGAAGCGCCTCTTACCAGCTCAACGTTTAACTTTTAGAGACTGTGAGGTTTCCCCTATACAAAAGAGCTAAGATTTTACACAAAATTAGAGGAAAATACCAATAACACCTTCGCGAGCAGGGTCCTCCCGGACAACGGGCAGGGTGTAATTTGGTATACCTGTAGTTTCCTGGCATCCAATTAGGTATAAACGCGAGGTAAATACACCGTCTGAGCAACGGTCACGTGTAAGCATAGGGTTCAATCCCTGCTTAATGATTTATTATTATTTTAGTAGCTGAGGCAGGTGGTAGAAACAGCCCAGCAGCGAACAATTTCTTAAATAACACAGTGTGTTCTTATGCCTTCCTGAATAGTTTTTATTGTAGATGGACTTGAAAATTTCAAGGAGTGATATCGAAACATGCCTTGAATAAAATTGCTTGAATACATTAACACGATGACTCCGATTCTCCACACAGGTAAAATTACATGCCGGCAAATATTTCTACTGTGAATTTAAAAATGAAGGATTTTGGTTTCACAAATTTGGTTACTCTATTAATTTTCTTTCTTATCAGAACTAGCTTTATTGATTGATAAACTCGAATTTGACGAGAACTCGAAAATTCGTACTTATACATGATACTGCTTTGGTTACATTAGGTTAGGTTAGATGATCGCGTGTACCATATATGACCCACTCCGGAGGCAAAGTGTTAAGGTTTATCAGAGACTCTTCTTCATAACATTCATTTAACTCTCCGAGTCCTACAGGAATACCGCATATTTTACTTGTTATGTTGAACTTATCAAATGGTGAACCAATTTAGAGAATTATTAGCATGCTCAGAACTCAAGCGTTAAAATGCCACCACGATCTGTAGTGCGGAACGTGAATGCAAAACCCAATTCAATTCACCCGTAGCCAAATTACATTCTGAAAATAAAATTTTCTTTTTGACTTCAAAAAAGCACGATACTGGATTCTCCACATAAAATGTGAAATATACATGTGTACTTCGCCCGATTGATCTAAGAGACTATGTTAGATTCAGCATTACCTTCAGAGAGGAAAGTCGATTCTCCTGCCACAGGCCCATACGATACGAAGAGAACGCGATCCTAAATTCTTCCACACGATAAAATAGAGAATATGTATATGTACCACGCCCGACTGATGTAATAGACTCTACGTTAGACTCTGCATTACCTTCACAGAGGAAAGTTGGTTCTCCCGCAACAGGCTTATCACTGGGCAGTAGATAGGGACACTTCTGGGCGACCTCGTAGCAGATCTCGCGACAAGGCAGAATTCGGGTGTGGTTGGGCAGTAAGAAGTCGACGAGCTGGGAGCACGACCACAGACCGTACGCTTCCTGCGAACAAAAACTAATTTTAGCTGTCACTCTCAATTGACAAACGACAAACATGAAACATGAGTAAGCTTCCCGCGTACAAAAACTAATTTTAGTGAACGGTCACTCTCAATTGACCAAACGACAAACATGAAACATGCGTAAACTTCCTGCGAACAAAAACTAATTTTAGCGAACGGTCACTCTCAATTGACAAACGATAAACATGCGTAAACTTCCTGCGAACAAAAACTAATTTTAGCGAACGGTTACTCTCAATTGACCAAACGTCAAACATGAAACATGCGTAAATTTCCTGCGTACAAAACTAATTTTAGCGAACGGTCACTCTCAATTGACAAACGACAAACATGAAACATGCGTAGAAATCGAAGGAGAGAGTCAGAGAGAATCTAATTTTGAGCTCAATGTGGAACCCTTTCTTCAGCACGGACGAGGTAACTCGTTTTGATCTAGTTAATATTTCTCAACCTCGCGGGAGCCAACTCGTCAAATTTTCTGTTTTCGAATCGAAGAGCTTGAACTCGGTTTACTCGTCCTTCATGGGTCGTTTCTCCTGCTAAAAGCCGACGATTTCCTTGTACTCATGCATCTGAAAAGACATTTTTTACAAAAATCATCTGAATATACAAGTAGCACGTGTTCGTAAAAAACAAGCCGAAGAAGGAGTTAAGCAAGATAGGTGAGAACTTCATGATGAGACATAGGGGTTATAGGAGAGAATGTAGGTTTGAGTTGATGTCGAAGGAAGCGAGTGGGGAAATTCATGCTGAGAAATGCGTACGTTGATAATGCAATTACAGGTTATGGCATTGGGTAAATTTTCATGAGGAGGAAATAAGTAGCAGGAAGGTAATACAGAAAAAATATATAATTTGGACGTTTCAGGCTGGAGTTCATTAATTAACAATTCAATTTTCAGCCTTAAATAAAGGGCATGTAGTAAATAGTAAAGCAATTGAGGATTCATGCAAAGAATGCGGAAAACATATAACTTCAGAATTTTTAGAGATACATTACTTACAAAAGGTATACATAAAAAACGATATGAAAATCTAAACTCCTGTAAAATCAATGTAAAATTCATAACTTACACTGGGGAACACTTTTTCAGAAACTTTGAGTTGCATT